>JAGTTH010004750.1:0-35903 GCA_022606485.1 Agraylea sexmaculata
ATTGGAACATCAAACTACAATTTCAGTAATTCTATGAAGAAGTTAATTAAAATTTCCAATATTCATTGCAAAATAATTTTATATCTGGCAATGTAGGCAAAATTTGACAAGAGATCGAGGGCCGACCACATAATATCGCCATGTCTCTTCTTCTGAGAAGGTTTTGAACCGATTCATTATTTTTGTGATTCAATTATTTCATAATTTGAAATAACATCAATTATTATGAAATAATTTGCCTCATATATTATATTCCTATGGCAGTACATTATATAACATATACTGAGATTTTCACTTATTAAAATACAGTATTCTTTTTGGTTAAATACGTAGAAAATTTTAAAATAAAATAAAATTATTGGATATAAGTGATCAATGATAGTGTTATTGACTTATCAATTTTACAATAATAAAAAATCATTTTTCAGTTCTTTAGTAGGGCGCAATTTGCTCCAACCTACTTTAAGAAATGCTTTGAATCCTGGAATTTGTTCAAGAAACGTAACATTAAAAATTCAAAAAGCTGCTGAAGAAGTAACAGAAGATCATGATTTGAGAAATATTAGAATCGGTCGCCCGCAATCTCCTCATTTAACTATTTATGCACCTCAAGTGACAAGCATGCTTTCTATCTCCCACCGAATTACAGGTCAGTATATTAGAATTCAGTAACCTTGTCGTGTAATGGTAAACACTAAAACGTAAATAAATTATTATTCCATTTATAGGAGCAGCACTTTCAACTTATATGATCGCACTCGGCATTGGATATTTATCGACACCTGGTGATATTAATTCTTTGGCCACAATGATCGAAGGATTAAACCTTTCACCGGTGATTCTCATCTCTGCAAAGTTTTTGGTCGCCTTACCCTTGAGTTATCATTGGTGCAATGGAATTAGGCATTTGCTTTGGGACACAGGCCGCTTCTTATCCATCAAAGGAGTTTACAGTACGGGATATTCAATGTTAGCTGCCTCAGCTGTGCTATCCGCTTTCATTACTGCACTTTAAATTTTGTTAATTATACTATGTATTTATATAGATTTTGTCATGAATAAAAAAAAGATAATAAATTTATAGTATGTATTTATTTATATAATTTTATTCCACTTAAATTCAATTTACTTTTATAATACTGAGTTTCTTTTTATTGCTTTCTTTGATGTCTGAATTAAATCGTGCAATATTTTTTGCGGCTGATTCTTATAAATTTCTGGTGACCATCGTTTCATAAGTTCTTTAATGGTTTGGAAACATCGATAAATTCGATAATGTAAATGATCTTCAAAAGTTGGCATGTATTTCATTAAGGAACATACGATCCATATACACTGTTTGCCTGCTAAGGGGCATGTTTTAGGAGTTGTATATTTCTTCACAAAAGTCCAGCATTTGTTTTTCCAGCCTTGATATCTAATTTGGAATCAGAGTGAAGCCTGCGTCAATCCAGACTAAAAAAGACAAAACTTAAAGTCAAACTTACTAATTTAATATACATAAAATTGTACCTCGACATACGAATATTTTGAGATACGATGAATAACATTCGAGAATTTCTACCTCCACATAGGACGAAAATTTGAGATACGAATTTTTATGTGCGATAATGTTATAGATGATCGATAATTTTATAGATGATTGCTAATTTTTATGGGAGGTCACTACTAGAATTTCGTGCCAAAATTATGTATATGTAAAAATCAATAAATATTTATTATGTGCATTAATGGTAGTTTATTTATTTTAACCTCAAATTATCCACCTCCCCAATTATCTATTGCCGATTTTAAAAATGTACACTAACATTTATTTTTATTCAAAAAACACATGATATATTAAAGAAAACCATTTTTTTGCTAGGACTTTTGAGGGCTTGAACGGATTAATGGCAGTTTGTATGGGAAAAATGCTTTGAGATACGATTGTTTGACATACGACGATGATCCCGAAATGAATTAAATTTGGCATCTCAGGTACCACTGTATTCCTGTACGACTTTCATCTCTGTATGTATTTTCACATACAAGCAAAATGTGAATATTATATGAGTAGAGTTTTTAATACTTTATTCATTTAGTTTTTATATTTGAAAATGTATGTCTGGGATAAAAGAATTACCTCACCGTGTGTTAGATACAGAGTCATTCATATTATCTAAAGTTTCTTATTTTTCGTGAATAATTAAGTTGGATTCCTTCTGCTATTATATTTCTTCTGTGCGTGTGTTTGTCACTGAAATCCTCCAAAATGGCTGGACCGATTTTAATGAACTTTTTTATGTGTGTTCAAGAGGATTCGAGAATTGTTTAGATTCACAATTGGTTCAAGTTTAATTTTTTATTTAACACAGTTTCTATATTTCACTTTACTCATACAGTATATTCACATTGGTAGAATTGTGATAAATGTACATGTAATGACGTTAGATATTGATTTTTATATGATATTTTATATTGAACTTTATATTAATAATTTCCATCAAAATGGTCCAGATTGCTACAGCTTATTTAAAAATGTTTGTTATTTCGAATTAAACATGCGTCATACAGGACAACTTGTGGCGGGTGAACTAGTTATTAAATATTTTTTTAACAAAATAAAAATAAAAAAAAATATTAATAATATTATTGACGTATAACAGACACAATACACACGTAAAAGTCACTACTGAGTACTTCACAGAAACAGCTTATACCAAGATGTTGGACCAAACTCGATTCCAAAAGCACTATTTATAATTTAATTATTTTTTTATATTTAATATTTGTCAATTATTCCTTCGATACCCAACCCACTAAAATATTCTCAATTATTTCAAGTCCACCCTGTATAAGTCAATAGTAATTTTAGAGTAGCTAACATTAAATCTAGTAATTTTGTGTAAATCATAAATAACAATATCTAAGCTGCATTTATATCATGATTTAATTAGATAATTTTCACCTCATTTGTTTGTTCTCTGTTTTTTTTTTGTTTTAATCCTTTAATCCTTTAATCCTTTTAAGTCTAACCAGTATAAAAAGAAATGTATTTTATGACGATAATCAAGGTGTAAATCATGCAACAGTTCTTTGATTAACCAATACTATGTATCGAGATTTGCACAAGTAACTTCTACTAATAGTAATTAATCTCTAAATTCTTATTTATTCTACAGGACTCTTCACCCTCGTACTTGCTGTGAATGTATTAACTACCAAATATTTTTATTTTATTTCTTCACACATCAAACGAAAGCAAAATAAGTGTTTCATAATTTTGGGAAAATTGCACCATATTCACGTAACCGTAGTTTTAGACACACACGAGTTGACAATAACAAAGATGAATTGTTTGTGTGATTTCACTTTCATGACAATAGTTTATGACAAAGTTGTGCCGTAACATTCTTACTAACCATGTAACCATGAGACACAATAAGAAACTCAATGCTTTACCACTTAACCCACAAAGGAGAACCTCCTTCATTCAATACTAAAATCAAAGATCTTGTTACTGGAAAGTTTTTTAATCATAACGACAAAAAAAGACATACGCTTGAACAAAAAAAAGAATAATTTTCATCAACCAAATATAACATTTTACCACTATTTATTAAGTATGTTTTTCCAGCATTATTCCCCTGACATAGAGATTGGAGTCAATAAATTCGAAGGTCCTCTGTATGAACCCATTGATGATAGAATACTCTACAAAATTAGGAAATATTACTCATCTTATATCAAAGCATAAATCAATTAATATTCACATTGCTGTCCAATTTTCCTCTCCTCGATGACATTGTTCTGGACCCAACTGAAGAACAGACGCGTGTTATATTGGGAGTACGAAACACGGGAGTTTTATCTGATAACAAAACGAAATTGTCAAATATTAATTAAAAAAATAATTAATCAAATATTTACCTTTATTGCCCAATGCTGATAAAGTATTCTTCAAATGTTTGTTTTCTTTATGCAACTTTTTCAATTCGGTCAACATTTTTTCGAGGGTTTCTCGTAAGTTTTTTATCTCCGCTTTGGCATTGACATACTTTTTACTCTAAATAGAATAATTTTCACGAATCAATATAATTTAATATGCAATAATACATTTAAAAAAATCATACCACATTCATCCAGTGACCGATTAGTCGCATACGGTGATGTTTTTGAAAATCCATAACATTAATTAGATTTGAAAGAATCTCATCCGGCTCCTTAAAATACTGCTTTACCTCTGGTTTCATCTAAATTTTACATTACCTCTTAAAATTAATTTCAATCAAACTAAAACATTTATTAAAATATGCTTACTTCTGGTACAAGCTGTATATATGTACACTCTTTCTTACATATTTTACAAATATCTTTAGACCCATCTAGAAATCAATAAAAAAAATCAATAAGAATAGTGCATGGAATTATGCTTTGTAAATTTATAAGTACATACTTGCTCTTATATTCAAGCATTTTGAACAATACATATGACCACAATTGGTTAGACAAAATGGCAGGCCCGGCTCTGGCTGAGCAAAACAGCCATTACAGTGAACCCAATCCATTATTTTTTAATTTATGCTAACATAATATTCAACAATACAATCCAAACCTCTGGAAGTCACACTTAAATATCAGAATATTTGACATTGAAACAAATGATTACCCATTTTTTTAAGCATAGAAAAAACCCTGAGTAATATGTATTTATTATTTTAAAAACTACATCATATATTAAATTATTTTTTTATAACTTAAATAAGCTTTTATAGCATAAATATGAGCTGCCATTTTCTTTTTCATTTCATCAATGATGTATGAAAAATTGTCTATTCAATATTTCACTCACTAATTCATGTTTATGAGTTTATTCCAATGTTCAATTATAATCAATCAACAAAACATTTTATGTATCAAAACAATATTGTTTTATTATATGTATGAAATAAAAACAAATTATGTATTTATTTAGAAATTTTATTAAATCTTTAAATAATAATTCTATCGAATTTCTAAGATTACTTTAACCTACAATAATTATTTTTCAAACATATTCTCCGCTTCATCGTCAGAGCTGTCAGAAGAATCACTGCTACTTGAAGTGTTAGTAATACTATCAGTAACGGAAGCGTTTTTCTTTGGGGTTATCGTCCTAAAAGGAAAATATAAGTGAAAATTATGAGTGATAATCTTTTAATAATACAAATTTTCAATTACTGGTTGTAAATAGTAAGAAGATTCTCAGTGTCCCTATCGAAGTTGTATTCAGTAATTTGGTTAGTCTTCAATGTTTTGGCAATGTCTACAATTTCCTCGGGAGTTTTTTGTAATAATTGACTTAGAATATTCTTCGACTCTTCAATCACCTCGGGATAACCCATTTCGGATAAATATGACAGTGCAATCTAGAATCAGGCGAAAAATAATACAAAGTAACAAATTTAATATGAGTGTGTATACTTACAACTGCTTTATTTGGTTTTTTATTTGTGATGGCCATTCTACTATAAGCGATCAATGACTGTGGAGTATTTGGAACACCGACCACATTTTTTCCTGAACGTAACTTGTCCAATACTACACTAGCTTCATCGAACATGTCACCTCTCACCAATAACTCAATAATATCACTCAACATTCCAGCTGTCCATCTATTGCAAGTTAATTTTATTAATTTTTGAATAGTGAAAAATATAAAATCAATCATTACTGGAAATAATTTTTCGTCGAGTTTATGTCTTCTTCTATTTTTTTCCAAATTTCCAAAGATATTTTTGCAAATGTTTTCTCCGCTGTTGGTTTTACATATTCCAGTTTATCTTCAATCCGTCGGTGTTTTTCGAGTCCGATAGTCAATGCTGCATTTAAAGTCTTCTCTTTCATATAATCATCATCTTAAAACATAATATTGAAATATGTATATATGTGTTTAAAATCCTAATTTACAAATAAAAATGTGGAACCTTTCGATTGTGTGACATCCAATTGTTTTGTGGAATTTTCGCCAGATACAACCATTGGTAAATTTCTAACCATCGATTCAAGAAGAAGTACAATCAGAGATGGTTTATTAAGGTAACCGAATGTAACAATATGAGACCATATCAATGGGAAATGTTCCCATGCACCATTGAGATCGAGCGCTTGAACAATCTAATGAACACAATTTTTTTTTACTATTTAGAATATTTTTAAATTAAATTTTATATAACCTCTTCCATAACAAACAGTTCGGGAACATATATATTTGGTACATAATCTTGATACATTTGTATAAAAGTTTCGAGAGGTTCCAATTGACAACACAATGAAAAGTAATGACGATAATATATACTTTCTCTAAAACTATCGCCAATCAAATTATAATTTGATTCCGTTAATAATAAATCATGAACTCTATGAGCTAAGGCAACATCCTGAAAAATACAATATATATTTATATAGTAACCTAGTCATTATGATTTTATTAAAACATACTTTTAGATGATATCTGCAAATATTCATTGCAGATAAGAAGAACATAGTATCTTGAGGATGTTTAATTGTTAGTGACTTTCCTTGTAGTTTATCAATCACCTTATATAAAACATCGGACTTGGGAACTCCTACAAAATATTATGTATTGATATAAAAATAAAAATTCAATTGTACATATGCATATTAATAATAATCACTACACATACTGTTATTGTGATATATCTGAATAATAGAATTCCATGTAGATAAAGATGGTTCAATTTCAAGTTCGTTCACAAACTCGGCATAAATTTCAGAACAATATTTTCTAGCCGATTGATAATTCATTAATCTTATACTTCCTAATATACTATTCAATGTACCAACATTGGGCTTCATTTCCTAAAATTAAAAAAATACAATTAATCTAGTAGAAATTACTCCATTTCCATTATTTGCAGTAATTAATTACATTGGATTTCATATCATGAAGTAAACTTGTAATTAATTCCCATCTTGCTTCAGCGTGCTGTTTTATAAATCCCACAATTGAAAATATATAATTGAAAGTTTCTACGTTTAGTTGAATATTTTTTTGTTTACACTCTTCAAACAATTGATAGGCTTTTTCCGTCTAAAAATAAAGTTGGTTAGAAATTGTTCACTTTTAACACTCCTTTGAAAAATCTACAACCTCATTATATTTAGCCATTCCTTGAATTAATGTGCAGTATGCCTCTGGTGTTTTTTCCATTTTTGCAAATAACTCTTCGGCTTCCCCGCTTGATCTAAAAGTCATAAACTTATTAGAATTTATTGAAAAAAAAAAATATTAATTGCTGTCATATTTACTTCCAAGAGTTCCTTTGATTCTCTTTTGTACCCATTTGACCTTGTTGTAACCACTTTTCTTCAATCCATTCTTCATAAATTGGTTCAGATTCATTGAAATAACATAACATTTCTAAATACTGTTGGCGAATTTCTTGAGTGAGTGTCTCCGGTTGCTTCGATTCTAATATTTTGTAAACAAGTTTAGCATCATCGACGAACCTATTGTTGATTGTTTTTAACAAATCTTCGATTGTGACCTGAAGTTAAGTTGATAATGTATACAAAAATTAATATATGTATTAAAGATTAATTTTTATACAAACCTCGCTGTCAGGTTTATAATTAGGAGTAGGAATAAATGCTTCAATAGGCGGGTCGGCATTTTTATAAGGTGAAAGCTTTCGCAGCGGAGGATCTGATACGGTATATAAAAACAAATCGGAATGTTGCTGCCTGATCCAATGGGCTGCTTTTCTCCCTGCTTCTTGGGATAGTGCATACACTCGCTTCTTTGTGTTTGACGTTGGAATCAAATACGGGTCATCGTGATATCTAATAATATAAATTATCTTTAATAACGGACCACTTATAGTATTCTTATAAAATATTAACTATTATAAAGTGTTACTTGTAATGAGGAGCGGTAAAATCGATTGAAACAGTGGATGAGAGAGCTTGTAAAATATCCGTGGGACTACGCTGAATTCTATGAGGTATTTTGATTTGTTGTGCTTCGTTACTGAACCATAAAACGCCATTTTTAAGTCTATTGCACAAACTGCAACATTTGAAAGTTTAATTGGGGTTACAAATTTTAATAACCATATTAATAATTACATACCTTGCGTGTTTTAAAGGCGATCGAGACCACATAGTTATTTTAAACAAACCACTCTTGGTATAACCTTAAAACAATTTGACATAACTTTGTGATCAATTGCATTCATAAATAAATATTAATTAAAAATAAGGGTTGATGGTTTGGTCTTAGAATAAAAATATTTTTTAAATGATGTCTTAATTTTATTTAATGCTCAATATTATTATTGAATTGTCAGGGCAGATAATACATAAATATTTGAAAAGTAAATATTTTCAAATGTCAAACAATCGATAGGTTATTAAATGCTCAATAACGACTTAAATCGTTTAAAGTTACTTTTTAGTGGGGGTTGTTTGTTGCTAGGGGTGATTGGATTTGTAAGATTGAAAAGCTTGAATCCAAATTCCATAATGTCTCTCAGTGCTTTCGATTTTGAAGTATTTGGGGAAGTCCAAAGGGTCTTTTTTAGAAAGGTTATATTCAGTTGCACAATCTTCCTATTCAACCAAAGTCTCCCTTTCTAGGAGACTTTGATTCAACACACAAAATATTTGAAAATAATAATTGGGTTTCAGTGTACGCAAGATCAAGCAAAATTATTAGAAATTAGAGGGTGGTGCAAAAATACTCCTCAAGGAACCGTGCAGGGTCAAGCTGAAGGACCAAAAGACAAGATGGAAGAAATGTAAGTTTATAGAAAAGCATATATTCTTCAAAATCAATGTGATTGTGTAGACAATTTGAAGAAATAAATTTTTTGTTTTTATTTCTCTAGTGTATTGTGTCTTAATAATTAATTTAAATACACATATTAATTCCAGAACACCACATAAATCACATTTTATAATTGGGTTCTTGTATTAAAATGTATTCACTGCTAATTAATACTTAATATGTAATTTTTCAGGAAAAATTGGCTCAGAATCACAGGCAGTCCACAGAGTCGAATTGATCGTGCAGAGTTTAAAAATGAACGCACAATTGAAAAGTACTCTTTTACAGATTTTGATATAATCCGTAAATCCAAGTAAACCAATTTACTTAGTATTATTTATTGTAACTTAAAAATAAAATTGAATGAAAAAGCATATTGTCTCAAAATATTTTATTTATGAAAATAGAGTAAAATTACACTAATATTTGTACGCATTTATAATATAACATCCTCACATGATCTGATTCTCAGTATAGATAAAATGTCAGAATTTAATTTATAATAATGTAACACTTATAAACATTTATCAGTACACACTTGAGCAACTTCGCTTTGGGGATGAACATACAATACACATTTGGATCTGTTATCACATTACCCAAATTGTACTGAACATTAACAAATGGCTATTTGATTGAACGCTTTGAATAATGGCATCATTTTTAGACTCTTTTCAATATAAGGCCACAGGGTTCATGAAATACATAATCTTTGTGTAAAAATATACGAAAATATCTTATTTCCTCTTACGCAGATAATTTAAGAATTAATGGTGATTTATAATTAAAAAATAATAATAAAAATTTCCATTTCAAAAATAATCACATCAATATGTAATATAACTCCTATATTTAACTACACTTAGACATGTCATTTGAAAAATGGAAACTAATCATTCATAGATTTAAAGAAAAAATATTTATCTGTTAAGCACACAAATTAAAATGTAAATAAAAACTGTACAACTACAAGTAATTAGAGATGAAAACATTACACAATTATTGTCTATTACACATATACAGAATTTAATCGAGATACGAAATATTCGAGGGGCAAAGAAAAAAAATTCACTTTTAACACAAAATCACACTGAATGGGGTTTTAAAACTAAAAAGGACCAAACAATAAATATTCATTATAATCCACAGAGGTACATGAATATACATAAACGAAAACTAAAAATAAAAAGGGTGGGTTCATTATAGAGTATATGGCAAATATTTTCTTGAATATAATATTCAACATGGAAAGCAGTCTTTCATTATGAATTTCCGCCAACGGAAACACATTTATTGTTGATACGAGATCAAATAATTTGTCATATTTGGGCAAGGGATATAAATCATTATTCAATTTTGATACAATTAAAGTCTATAATTAGGCAGATCCACATCATTACATTTTAGTAAATTTTTGGTATCAAAACTTGCGGCACTCTACTACAGTATCGGTCCCAAGCAGCACCGTATTGCTTTCGACAACGAAGATCATCTCTGGAAGCACGATGCACTAGCAAAATTACGGTAAGTACAATGAAAATAACGGGAGGCGCAGTCAACGTAGCAAAACCCAATGATAAGTGAAGAATGATATCTCCCAAATAATTGGGATGTCTCAAGAAACCCCACCATCCACTGATCAGCAGTCTCTTGCCTTGAAATGTTGGTAGAGAATCCAAATCTAAAAAAAAAGCCAATTTAAGACATACGAATATCTCTCTCATAAGTGGTTATATTCAATACTTACGGGCTAATTTGGGGTCCAGTGGATTCTTTCTGAATGCATTTTTTTGATAATTGCTCATGTGATAGATATAAAATCCGATAATATACACAATAAGAGTGATCAGCAGTTGAATATTTGGTAGGACAATGCCATTTCGTAGGATATATTTTACAATCAGAGGGGTCGTGAACGGATACAAAGAGTAACCAAGAGTCAACAGGAGCCCCGTTCCTTCTTGTTGAACCTCAAAGGTGGACACTAAATTCGCTTCGGAGAGCAATGCGTGTACAAAATATGTAATCTGCAGTGTAGAGAATAAGAGAAGTGTCGAATTTATAGAAACCGAAGATATCAACTGTTTGAAAGTGTTCAATTCGAAGAGTGATCGAGCCGTCAGAGGAAGCTGAGGGGATTTCACGTTGACACCTTGATGAAGAGCCGCAATATTCAATAACACCTGAAACGATAAAAAAAATATTTAGCAATCACAAGTCATTTACAGATCTTCATCAAATAAAATAAAAACTCACCGCCGATATGATAGCAATTCTAAAGATGATAATTTTCACATTGAGTCGTCTCAAAATGATAGGATTTGTAACCCTGCCCGCAAAGAGATCGTCCAGGAACATGCCTGTATTGCCGGATTCGTTACGATTCTCATCGGGTACTCGACGTGCAACCACAAAAACTAAGATTCCCAAGAGAATGCCAACAATCAAAGCTGGGAGAATCAAGGAAAGCCAGTCACGAGACAGAGACTCAAACACCGGGAAGTACAACTTATTGACCGTGAAAGCTGCACTCAGACACACCAGACCGGCGAACCATCCGTTGGCTACGAAGCCGGTGCCGTCAGAGGCTGACACTCTGCGGCCGAGGCAAGGCAGACTACTGACGGCCATCACCACAACTACCAGCGCTCCGTACAGCGCCAGCGAGGCCGGCTCCAGCCAGCGGCCCGCCTGCAGCAGCTGCTCCAGCGCCGCGCCCGCCCCCGAGAAGGAACACCTGCCAGGGCCGCTGCAGTCACAGAGCCCATTGACCCCGACCACGACCAGCACCAGTATCGGCAGCTGCACCAACAGCGCCATCCTGCTCCTCAGACTCCTCAGGCCGCCGACGCCCTTCACTCCAAAGCTCTCCGCCACATGCACTGGCGTCACAAGCTTCCTGGCGCCAGACCGAGTCACTCTAACGGGGGTCTCGTCTTCGGAGAGGGTGTCCTCATCTGAAAGGCCGGCTTTACTCCTCGGCAGCTCCTTGGAACGAGCCAGCTTCAGCAGAGCTTCATATTCACCGCCCTTGTCCTTGCCGGCTCCTGTCTTGGTGGATCGCCGAGCAGATGGAGGAGGCGGGGGCGGCGCTGAAAGGGCATCGTTGACTCTCCTCTCTCTCAGGCCGTTGACAGGTTCTGCCGCCTTCTTGGACTGTGCAGGACTCTTCTCTGTTCTGGACGTGACTCGTCTGGACGGAGACCGTGAAGGTTCTGGAGACTTGCGCGACGGAGACTTTCTGGCGGGAGACTTCCTGGGGCGACCGGGTGACTTGCGAGCGGGAGACCGGGAAGTCTGGCGGCCGGGAGATCGAGACACCCGCGCCTTGCTTCTGGTTCGAGTTTCACTTTTGGAGGACTTCATTCTGAAATTTAAAACAAAAGTTTAAAACTATTCGGGCGGAAAGCTAAGCGCGGGAACTTGTGCAAAGACAACAAAGAATAAAGTTGAGAAAAGTACTCGGATGACAGATTGTGCGGGAGAGGGAGAGAGACAGAGTGTCAGAGAGGAACAGGATGAGAAGTGAGTACCTGGTCCTGTTCTGCTGAAGATCACTTCACTAGGGAATCACCAGCGACGCCACTCTGACAGTATACTAACACTAACACTGACTAACACTAACACTAACACACTAATACACTGACACAGTAACGGACACACGCGCACACGGATACTGTATGTGTAGTCAGTGAGTTACTAATACTAGTGTATTATTTGAATGCAGCCCGCTGATTGGTCGCCGCCAGATAACGCTCACACTGACGCTTGGCCAAAACCAGTACAACGCGGAGAGCACTGCGGGGGGTGTCCTGCGACGAACCCGATCCAATATTTATGATTACATATTTTTTCAAAATTCAAAATAATAACACAATGAATTCTCTCCATCTTATCCCTGTATGATTACAATAAATTCACAGTCCAGTCATAATAAAATAATTTTAAAAATCTACAACAATATTTCTTTAATTAACGAAAGAAAACAAAATTATTCATTGGAACATCAAACTACAATTTCAGTAATTCTATGAAGAAGTAAATTAAAATTTCCAATATTCATTGCAAAATAATATTATATCTGGCAATGTAGGCAAAATTTGACAAGAGATCGAGGGCCGACCACATAATATCGCCATGTCTCTTCTTCTGAGAAGGTTTTGAACCGATTCATTATTTTTGTGATTCAATTATTTCATAATTTGAAATAACATCAATTATTATGAAATAATTTGCCTCATATATTATATTCCTATGGCAGTACATTATATAACATATACTGAGA
This sequence comes from Agraylea sexmaculata, assembly GCA_022606485.1. NCBI lineage: Eukaryota > Metazoa > Arthropoda > Insecta > Trichoptera > Hydroptilidae > Agraylea > Agraylea sexmaculata. Next base: position 13,095 of record JAGTTH010004750.1, read on the forward strand.
TTTTCACTTATTAAAATACAGTATTCTTTTTGGTTAAATACGTAGAAAATTTTAAAATAAAATAAAATTATTGGATATAAGTGATCAATGATAGTGTTATTGACTTATCAATTTTACAATAATAAAAAATCATTTTTCAGTTCTTTAGTAGGGCGCAATTTGCTCCAACCTACTTTAAGAAATGCTTTGAATCCTGGAATTTGTTCAAGAAACGTAACATTAAAAATTCAAAAAGCTGCTGAAGAAGTAACAGAAGATCATGATTTGAGAAATATTAGAATCGGTCGCCCGCAATCTCCTCATTTAACTATTTATGCACCTCAAGTGACAAGCATGCTTTCTATCTCCCACCGAATTACAGGTCAGTATATTAGAATTCAGTAACCTTGTCGTGTAATGGTAAACACTAAAACGTAAATAAATTATTATTCCATTTATAGGAGCAGCACTTTCAACTTATATGATCGCACTCGGCATTGGATATTTATCGACACCTGGTGATATTAATTCTTTGGCCACAATGATCGAAGGATTAAACCTTTCACCGGTGATTCTCATCTCTGCAAAGTTTTTGGTCGCCTTACCCTTGAGTTATCATTGGTGCAATGGAATTAGGCATTTGCTTTGGGACACAGGCCGCTTCTTATCCATCAAAGGAGTTTACAGTACGGGATATTCAATGTTAGCTGCCTCAGCTGTGCTATCCGCTTTCATTACTGCACTTTAAATTTTGTTAATTATACTATGTATTTATATAGATTTTGTCATGAATAAAAAAAAGATAATAAATTTATAGTATGTATTTATTTATATAATTTTATTCACTTAAATTCAATTTACTTTTATAATACTGGAGTTCTTTTATGCTTTCTTTGATGTCTGATAAGGTCCGATGTTGCAATATTTTTTGCGGCTGATTCTTGTAAATTTCTGGTGACCATCGTTTCATAAGTTCTTTAATGGTTGAAACATCGATAATTCGATAATGTAAATGATCTTCAAAAGTTGGCATGTATTTCATTAAGAACATACGATCCATATATACACTGTTGCCTGCTAAGGGGCATGTTTTAGGAGTTGTATATTTCTTCACAAAGTCCAGCATTTGTTTTTCAGCAGCCTTGATATCTAATTTGGAATCAAGTGAAGCCTGCGTCAATCCAGACTAAAAAAGACAAAAATACTTAAAGTCCAAACTTACTAATTTAATATACATAAAATGGTACCTCGACATACGAATATTTTGAGATACGATGAATAACATTCGAGAATTTCTACCTCCACATAGGACGAAAATTTGAGATACGAATTTTTATGTGCGATAATGTTATAGATGATCGATAATTTTATAGATGATTGCTAATTTTTATGGGAGGTCACTACTAGAATTTCGTGCCAAAATTATGTATATGTAAAAATCAATAAATATTTATTATGTGCATTATTAGTAGTTTATTTATTTTAACCTCAAATTATCCACCTCCCAATTATCTATTGCCGATTTTAAAAATGTACATAACATTTATTTTATTCAAAAACACATGATATATTAAGAAAACCATTTTTTTTGCTAGGACTTTTTGAGGGGCTTGAACGGATTAATGGCAGTTTGTATGGGAAAAAATGCTTTGAGATACGATTGTTTTGACATACGACGATGATCCCGAAATGAATTAAATTTGCATCTCGAGGTACCACTGTATTCCTGTACGACTTTCATCTCTGTATGTATTTTCACATACAAACAAAATGTGAATATTATATGAGTAGAGTTTTAATACTTTATTCATTTTAGATTTTTTATATTTGAAAAATGTATGTCTGGGATAAAAGAAATTACCTCACCGTGGTGTTGAATACACCAGTCATTCATATTATCTAAAGTTTCCTTATTTTCGTGAATAATTAAGTTGGGTCCTTCTGCTATAATATTCAACTGTGAATCTGTTACAATACAAGCGATTTCTAATATTTTATCTTTATCGATGTTCAATCCGGTCATCTCCAAATCTAACCAAACTATATTTCCTGCCATTTTGTTGATTTTAGTTGCAAAAGCTGAAATAAAATAAGTTTTTATTTAAACATAAATTAGATGGTAACTAAAAACCAACCCCTAATGAATTGCTTTGTATGTAATATACTGCACATACTTAAACGACGAAAACCTAATCATCTGACAAGAGAGGTTACAAGTATTGCAAGGAATAAAATTCTGACATTTCGTAAAAACACTTTCTGGAATTAACTTATTGAAATTCGATTTTTTTATAAACTTTTATTCGGATTCACGTTTCATATATTTTTTGAGCTAAATTTAAAAATAATTATTTAAGTATTTTTTTTAATGAATAAAAAGAAAAATGCAACAAGCAGTATTAATTCAATGTATCTAATCCTTTTTACTAAGAAAGTACGAGTATTCTAGGAGATGTTCATTGCTGGTTCATTGGGTATGTAGTAGTTATATTTTTTGAATGTGGCAAGTTTAATTAATCTCCGTCACTTGGATAAAATAAATAATGGCGAAACGAAATTTTTTGGTAAAATACAATCGGTTTTATGGGTATATTAAAATTATCAATGACATTTTCTCTATCTCTAGCAAAAACTCTGGTCCATGTGTTATTTGTCTGTCGGTGGATGCGCTGTTTATGGAGGATTAAGCTTTTACAATAACAATGAAAATTTTTATAAAAACGTTTTGTTACCTATCAACCAGAAACTTCCTCCAGAGTTGTCGCACGAGATAGCAGTATTTTTAGCTGCCAATAAAATATTTCCGAAAAGTCGATATCAAGACCCACCTGAACTTGTCAGTGGAAATTTTTTTATTTTTTTTTAAATAAATATAAATTTTTCTGTTATGTTTAAGAAAACCAAACTACTCACCAATGTACTATCAAATCCTATTGGCATAGCTGCTGGATTTGATAAACAAGGTAAAGCAGTCGAAGGTTTACATAATATTGGATTCGGTTTTATTGAAATTGGTTCAGTTACACCATTACCGCAACCTGGAAATATAAAACCTCGAGTATTTAGACTACCTGAAGACGAAGCAATTATTAATCGTTATGGATTTAATAGTGATGGCTACGACAAAGTTTATGAACGATTACAATCGAGAACGGATTCCAAAAATGTCTTTGTTGGTGTAAACTTAGGCAAGAATAAAGAATCTGAAGATTACATTTCAGATTATGTATCGGGATTAAAAAAATTTGGTAACTCTACTGATTATATAGTTATTAACGTTAGCAGGTAATTATTCAATAATATTTAATCGCTCGGACTACTTACTTAAAAATGAATAAAAACAATTTCCAAATAATTTCAGCCCTAACACACCTGGACTTAGAGATTTACAGCAAAAAGAAAATTTAGAAAAATTGTTGGTGTCGATGATGGCAGCTAAAAACTCATTGGATAGAAAACCATTACTATTTTTAAAATTGGCCCCTGATTTATCAAATGAAAACAGAAAAGAAATAGCCTCACTTATAAATAAAAAGAATTGCAAAATCGATGGTTTAATTATATCTAATACAACAATCAGAAGAGATAATTTATTAAATTCGGAATTCAGTTCAGAGAACGGAGGTTTGAGTGGAAAACCCCTTAGGAATATTTCAACAGAGATGATACGAGAAATGTACAAACTTACCAAAGGTAACAAATACAATTCATAATTAAAAAGACTGATAAATAAAATTGTCACAACATATGTAATTTGAAATTATAAAATCATTAGTTCATTTAATTTATATTATATTTTAATGATTTAGGTTCTGTTCCAATAATCGGAGTTGGAGGAATATCTTCAGGACGAGATGCATTTGAGAAAATTTTAGCTGGAGCAACTGCTCTTCAAATATACACATCGTTCACGTTCGGAGGCCCTCCTATATTGACGAAAATTAAATCGGAACTCTCTGATCTCTTAATTAGTAATGGATTCAAAAATGTTAATGAAGCAACTGGGAAAGAAAATTCAGTACAATTTAAAAATGAATAATTTGCAATACTTTTATTTAACATTATAAAATACAGATTTTTTTTATATGACGTATTATGTACAGTAAATAAACCACAATTGACTACTGGTTTTACTATCACATCCCCCATAATCAAAAGCAAGGTTTAACAAGTGATTTTATTCAGAAAATATTTGTATGCACTAACAATTTTAATTAAACTATGTGTATTACATAAAATACACACTGACAAGCTGATTAGAATACTCAAAACAGTGAGCTAGAAAACTCGAGAGTGAGAAAGTTTTTGTGCAATCACTATAGTATAAACCGATCGATTGCACAAAAATGAACCACTGGCTCTCGAGTTACTTAGTTCATTGTTTTATGACTAGATTTGTATATCGCATTTGGGAAGATTTTCTTTGATGTGTTTCTTACAAGCAATCATATCCTTCACTTCAGACAAATTATTCAAAACTAGAACTTCAAGCGATGGTAGATGAGGAATTTTTTTCAATCCATCATCTGTAATATTGTGGCATTGTGTAATCTGAAGATATTTCAGTGGCGACTCACAATAAGATAGTTTTTCTATTGCCATATCTTCAATGTATTTGCAGTTGTTCAAAATTATTTTTTCAATAAATTTGCATCCTTCTAGAATAATAAATTTTACAGCCGTATTTTATTTACAATATGGGAACAATTTTATATAAATAATATGGCGAAACACGTTTTCATGCTTAAAGACGACAAATACAAGTCAAAAAAACAGATGAACAATGACAGGATTTACAGTGCAAGTATAAATAACACTATAGGTAAAACAACATAATAAAAAAGAAAAGGTAAGATATTTGTTTATGAATACAATTATAATTTATCAGTGAAGAACTATTTACTTACTGAGATGTTCAAAGCCATAATGAGAAATACTTGAATCTGTAGCATCAATGCTGGCCAAATGAAGGTTTGGTCCAACTTTTGATAAAAGGTTGTAATCATGGGTTACAATACCATTTTTCCAAGATACAGTGCCGCCATTCTTCAAAAGCCATTCAGCACAGGCCTTATCCGGCCCAACAGTTTTGACTCGTTCAGGATCAACGCTGTTGAAAATTTTATTTACCCAATGAAACAGAGTCCTTTTATTCGGGGACTGACCTAAGGACTTCCACGGTCCTGTAACAACATTCCTAAACATATTTACTAACAAATCAACACTCGACCTTGACACTTTACGAATATCATTGTTGCCAGCTTTGTATTACGTCTTAAAAATTTGGCTATTTACGTTTCGCCAGAGAATATTTTTATAATATATCTGATTTCACGGAAAAATTGCACAACTCAATTATATTTGGTGAAAATTATAATTCACTTATGAATAAATCATATTATTTTCTCATGGAAAACTGTAAATTTGAAAATGGATACAGTTCCTTGCATTAGAATTAAATTAAAATGATAATGATTTTAATAATCCTTGTTGATTTTAATGTACCTTTCAGCAATGTACTTAAAATATGTATCTTTTGGCAATGAAATATATTTTTTTATTCTAATGAAAGATAAAACTATGATACTATCATTGATAGTATCCATAAAAGTTCTATTTAGAATCTTGCCTGATAAGTATTATTATTGAAGGATATCAATAATTATAAAAAATTGTGGGTATAGGTGAAAGATGTTTAAAAAAATCAGCAATGATGTATAATATGAATATTTATTTCAGAAAATATTTGATATGATCATCATTTTCTGTAAATGATAAAACAATTTTACCTCGGTGATAAAATTTTAACAATTTCATAGACTATTTACTCACTCAATATATGTATATTTTTATCCTTAGAATAACAATTGAGAGTAAATCATTAGGAAGACTATTATAGAAGCAAAGTAACTATAAAACATGTTAAGCGTAGTATAATAACTAATAAGCGATTTGTACATTTTTTTAAAATAAGACTAACATATTATTGTTGTTAATCAAGAAAATGTGTGAATAGTTGGCACTTTCATTATATGGAAGGAATGAATATTGGGTGTGGTACATTGGCTCAATTCCATTTTATATGTTTCTACATTGTGAATATATTATATTTCATAAATATAAATCAATATACTTAACATTGATGTAAATATCTTTAGAAATCTAAATCTTTAATTACATAACAGGTAAAATATAACATTCATTATAAAACTACCATTTTTTAACTAGTAAGTGTGATTTGAATAAAAAACTGTAAATAATCCATAATAATTACATACAAGTTTTCCATTAAGACTGGCAAAAGTAGATTTTGATCACAAGCTCCATAAAGTATAATTATTATTTCTTACCTATGTATATTACAGCATGTATACTCTCAACCGAATTATATTATAAATCAGTAATTGACAATTATATTTGAAAAAAAATCAAATGCTTTGATTATACAATGATACATTATATATACATATATTTGATATTGTTCATAGGTAAATTCTTACATATACAAAAAATATAGAGATATTGATTTAACTAAATAGATATAGAAAAATAGGTTCAATATGGTGTATAATATATATTTTTGTGAGGTACTCAATCATCTAAATTTAGTGTAAGTACATTTGGAAGTGAAATATGTACATATATTAAATCAAATGGCACATGGAAAAATAAGCATGAAATCAATCAATTTTATACATAAAAACATAATACTGACCAAAATTCTAGAGAATGTTTTATTAAAGAAAAACATTTTTCTTTATTATTAATAAAAAGGTAAATAATTAAAATCACACAAACAATTATGGTAACAAGATGTTACTAAATAACGTACAAGATGTTACTAAATAACGTACAAGATGTTACTAAATAACGTACAAGATTTGTACTTTTCAATTTTATTAAATTTACATATAATTATTTAATATACATAAACGCGTAAAGCTTACGTAAACAGCTATTCTCTATTTGTGACTTCCGAAAAGTACAGATAATAATTTAAATTTACTTAAGAAATAAATGCGTCTAGTACACCCAATTCTCTTTTTATACCGTTTGGAAATTACAAGTTAAATCACAGTGGTTGTTAACAAAATGAATATAAAAGCCGAGCAGAAATGTTAATATCATTCAAGATACATAAATATTCATATTAGTGACCTATTTTGTTATACCTGTTTATAACTAAATGAAAATAAATTCAATATTTTAAGTGTTGTACCATTTTAATTAGAACCATTACTTTTTAAATATTAGGCATACGGGTGATTCATATGATAGAATCTTTTTTTTACACTTAACTTTGATACATGTAAAATGAGAATTGAGTGTTGTCAGTTGTGGATAATCGCATTACAACTAAAGAATATTTGATTGAAAGGAATGTGAGTGCATAAAAGGAAAAGAGTGAGACTATGTCAATTTGTATAAGAAAATGTAATAAAAGCCACAAATATTCAAACATTTTACACCTTCAATAACAATTCCCCATTTAATAAAATACTGGAGCAACACTTTGTTCAATTTAAAGCATTATATTACATATTTTCGTAGTAAATAAGACACTGAAACATCAATATATTTTACTGTATAATATATTCATCATGTGTCTATACCGTGTACGCTTCCAAAATGAAGTTATCCATATGTAATAAATTAAGGCTTAACTAGCACTTAAATATTTACTTATACTTGTGTGGGTTTGTTGGCAGATGTGATGTAATGTGGTTGCTTTCTCCTCTGTGCTAAACTTGATAAAGTAACGGGTCCCAAGCTTTGTGGTTGTTTAGGAGATGTGCTCATAACTTGGAAAGTCTTATCGACTGCTCTACGGAGTCCGGATGTTCCTTCAGTTATCACTTGTGAAGATACTTCACTCTAAAATACAGACACATCAATTTAATATCTAAGAAAATTAATAAGCATAAGGGTGATTAAAACTTACTAATGTTTGAGTAGGAACAACTTGTTCAGATTGTGCCGTTTGTAGCCATGGATCATTCAATAATTGAGCAGCTGTAGGCCGACGTGATGGATCTACATGAAGAGTTTTTTTAATAGCGGCTTTTCCAGTGCTACTTATAGTATTCCAAATTCCATTTGAAAGATCAACCTATAATAATTTGAATTAACAATAAACCCTAAATAACAAAATCAATTTATAAATGCTTACTTTTCCTGATTCTATTCGAGCAAGAATGGCTTCAGGTGAATCATCTCCAGTTGATGCAAAGGGTGTTCGACCAGCTAACATAATATAGGCTAATACACCTGATATTAATAAGATAGTGAACATTAGTTGTTTATTGAGCAAATAACAGAACATGTTTAACTAGGGTAATTTTAATTGAAATTTTCAATTTGTTAATGTTTTTTTATGTTCTGCCTGGTTTTTTAATAGGACGTTTATCTTTGAGTTTTGATTTCATTTTTGCTTTAAAGTGTTTTTTTTTATCGATTAGAAGAAATTTTTGATTTTAAAATGAAGTATAAAAATGTGGAATTGTAATGCATTATCAAATTAAATACATCTAAAAAATTTTTGAAATTATCTAATATTTTTAAATGCTCTGATTTGTTTTTAATACGAAGATAATACGTTGTTTGTTTTTTCATTCGAAAGAAGTTTGAATTTTTTTATTAAAATTATTAATAAAATAATATAACGTGGTTTTTATATGATGACAACACTCATCACAATATTTAAAAAGCGAGTCTCCCGACAAATACTGTTTTTTGAGAATTTTCATTTATTATGCATTATTAAATATCTCTAAAATTATTTTTAAATAAATTTAATAATATTATCATTAAAATACCCGTTTCGAGATTTTAGATATGTATTAATTATGATTAAATATTTAAATTGAATTATTTATACACCTGGCAACACCTAGCAACACCTAGCTGTCACAATGGATTTCGTTTGACCATTATTTATAAAATATATCAGTTTACGATTAACCACCTTCTATTGACAGAGACATGAAACGTGTTATAGATAATGGATGAATTTACATTAGTTGCCGGTCAAATAGGACTATTTTACTATTTCGAAAATGTCCAATTATATAGTTTAAACAATCATTGAAAATGAACATTTTTTTACGTTTCATACAATTAAGATTAATACTGACAGCAAACATATTTCAAACGAAAGTATACGATATCTCGAAGGTATTCGATACATATTAAGGGCTACTTTCGCATATCTTCAATAATCAACAAATTTCAATGCAGTCTCACTACCAAATATTCTATTCCATTTTGAATATGGCTCAGTTCCATAAAGATTCTCAAGGAGCACACGAATTTTAATGCTTGTACCCCTGATATATTAAGGGACTTATTTTTCTGTATATAGACTGCTGAGGATATTTGAAAGATTGATCCGAACAGACAGACATACAGACAGACAGACAGACAGACATACAGACATATAACATACACATAGTTAGACAATTATATATATTATAGGGTAATTTTAATTGAAATTTTCAATTTGTTAATGTTTTTTATGTTCTGCCTGGTTTTTTAATAGGACGTTTATCTTTGAGTTTTGATTTCATTTTTGCTTTAAAGTGTTTTATCAATCAAAATATTCTTTTGATTTTTAAAAATTGATTATATAATAAATAAATATTTATGCATGATCAAATTATATAAATATCTATAAAAAATGTGAAATTTATTTAATATTTTAAATGGTAAATATTTCTGATTTTTTTCTTTGTTTTAATGGGAAATTTTCTATTTTGAGCTTTTAAACGTAGTTTTATTAAAACTTAAACATAATTTTTTTTATTATAACTTAAAATAAAATGTTTAACGGTTTTTTGGAAAAAGCGAAGAATAAAATAATATTAAAAGTAGAACCGTATATATATTTTTTTTCACTTCATCATTATACTGAGGTACTGTAAATGATGCATTCCCTTTTTTATTGTGGAAGGTTCCCCGAATAGGTATATTATAACCACTCAAATTTACTATATATCTTTATACTCTTTTCAAAGTTAAAAAGGGCTTACAATATTATTTAAAAACGTATAATAGATTAGGTTGTCTTTTTACGCGAATTCAATCTTGTGGAGCTAGTCATTATTATTATTAAACACATGTATTACGTGTCAGACGGGGTGAAATTCAAATGCAAGAAGATGTTGGTCCACCTGTGATGATGATGATGATGATGGTGATGATGTTGGAGCTTCAGTTGATGACGAATAAACAAAATAACAGGAGCGGAGTATAAGATGTTAATAACAACGCGAATGACGCGGCTGTCAGCATCTGTATTGTTGCCAGTGCAAGGAATGCCATGCATTTCATATAATATAGCGACTCTGTATATATTATATGTATATTTATTAAATATCTCTAAAATATTATTTTGAAATTAATTAAATAATATTATCATTAAAATACCCGTTTCGAGATTTTAGATATGTATTAATTATGATTAAATATTTAAATTGAATTATTTATACCCCTGGCAACACCTAGCAACACCTAGCTGTCACAATGGATTTCGTTTGACCATTATTTATAAAATTTTACAGATTACGATTAACTACCTTCTATTGACAGAGACATGAAACGTGTTATAGATAATGGATGAATCTACATTAGTTGCCGGTCAAATAGGACCATTTTACTATTTCGAAAAGCCCCATTTTATAGTTTAAACAATCATTGAAAATGAACATTTTTTGAAGTTCCATACATTTCGAACTAAACTGACAGCAAACATATTTCAAACGAAAGTATACGATATCTCGAAGGTATTCGATACATATTAAGGGCTACTTTCGCATATCTTCAACAATCAACAAATTTAAATGCAGTCTCACTACCAAATATTCTATTCTATTTTGAATATATGGCTCAGTTCCATAAAGACTTAAGAGCACACGGAATCTTAATGCTTGTACCCTGATATATTAAGGACTATTTTTCTGTATATAGCGACTCTGTATACATACGCTGAGGATATTTGAAAGATTGATCCGAACAGACAGACATACAGACAGACAGACAGACAGACATACAGACAGACAGACATACAGACATATAACATACACACAGTTAGACAATTATATATATTATATGATTAAACATACCTAAACTCCAAATATCACATGCGGCATCATAACCCGCTCGTTTTAAAACTTCGGGAGCTACAAAGTTGGCAGTATAACATGGTGTCATTAATAACCCATTTTCAGCTCGTAATTGTTTAGCTAATCCAAAATCGATAAGTCGTATATCGGAGGGTTTTCTTTCAGATGAGGCAAATAAAATATTGGAAGGTTTGATATCCCTGCAAATCAACATTAAAAAATTTATAAAATTATATATGTAATTGTATTTGAATTGAAATTACCTATGCACAACACCGTGTTGATGAAGGTAGTTCACAGCTTCCAAAACCTGCTTCATTATAGATTGAGCCTCATGTTCGGGTAGATGTCTACGTTCTGTGATATATTCTAAAAGTTCACCACCACGTAAAAGTTCAGTAACTACAAGTAAGCACTTGCCATCTTCATAAACACTTCGTAGAGTAACAATTCCTTGGTGTTGACTGTATCTGATAGTCAAAAATATAATAATAAAAAAATAGTTAAAATTTTGATTAATAAATAAATTTTTGTACCTTAATAGTATTTCAATTTCTTCTCTGGGGTCACAAATATTACGATCTATAATCTTAACGGCATATTGTGTTTTGGAAGATCTATGCTCGCATAGTTTACAGACAGAGAATGATCCCGTTCCTAAATTTCCAAGCAATCTACAAATATAATTTTCAATGTAAAAAATGTCAATGCCAAAAATATGTATGCAATTAATTTACCTATACTCGTCAGAAAAATGATTTCTGTTAATAGCTCCTATCCAAAAAGTCTCATTAGCTGGATTGGCTGTTTGAGTAGTTGTAACGGGAAGATTTGTAACAGTTTTATTGTTTCCGTCTTCTAATAAACCAGGAGCTATAAAGCTAAAACCCCTAAACAATTCATGAGCATTGGCAGAAGCAGGAACACCTGGTGAATCTCTTGGTGTTTTGGAAGTAAATTCTGAATCAAAATAAAACGCATCGTCAGCCCGTGACACAGCAGGCCTAAAAGGAGGTCTGGTTTTCTTCCCCAGTAATGCCTCCCAATCTATTGTAGAAAAAAATTCGTGTTTCTTTATATTCTCAATGCTGTTTGGTCCTGCTCCAAGTCTAAAAATACAAAATGAAGAGTAAAGAGTATAGTATACTGAATATAAATTAATACAAACCTATTTTGAGGATTCCTTTTGAACAGAGCTCTAAGTAATGATTGTGCTTCCTCACTTAAATTCACGGGCATACTAAGTTTTGCTTTGAGAATTTGAGTCATTGTATCATGACGATTTGCTCCATGAAATGGTAAATCTCCAGTGAGCATTTCAAACTATATGCATAAATTTTTTATTGTATAACTGATTCAAATAATAATAATTTTTCAGGCTAACCATCAAAACACCAAAAGACCACCAGTCAGCAGCAAATGAATGACCTCGTCGATTTACAACTTCCGGTGCCATATATTCAACAGTTCCACAAAAACTATAGGCTTTTTCGGATAAAGGAAGTTTTGAAAGTCCAAAATCTGTAAGTGCAATATGACCGTCTTGATCCAACAAAATGTTTTCAGGCTTTAAGTCTCTGTAAATAATGCCAAGAGAGTGCACATGATTTAGTGCCAAAGCCAGTTCAGCAAGATAAAACTTAACATCTTCTTCTGTAAACATAACCTGAAATTTTATAATGATATGAAATTTATGACCTTGAACAAAACAATGAAATGATATTTTCAACTAACCTCTTTACTAAGCCTTGAAAACAAATCACCACCACGAAGAAAATCTAGTATTAAATATAATTTACCAGCAGTTTGGAAAGCGTAATGTAATTTTACAATAAATGGGTGTCCCATATCGACTAGAATGTTTCTTTCCATTTTTGTCCTTTCTCTGTCACGGACTTTTAATGTTGCTTTCCGAAGTACCTATCCATGAATAAAGAAAATTTAGAGATTTTATTTATTTATTACAAATAAATTAACATATTTTTATGGGATTTAAACAAACCTTCATAGCATATAGAGTTCCAGAATCAAGTCCGACAACTTTCCTTACAAGAAAAACTTTTCCAAATGAGCCTTCACCCAAGACTTTAAGTAATTCAAATTGTGAGGGATCAGCTTTATCGTGTCCCTCTTTGATGACTTCTTGTAATTCAATTTCATGTTCAGTAGCTTCCGAATCTGCATTTGGTGTGTGCTGTGCAGCGATTGTTGTTTCACCATCAATAGCCATTTGTAAACTTTCAGCTGATTGTGATGTTGTAGCACACTGCATGAATTACAAAAAACTTAATAAATAATAGTGACAAGCCCAGTAGTAGATCTTCGGAGAAACAATATTATGCATACATTTTTGGATTTGTGTAATCATATTTTACATATTTGATAATGTGATAAGTTTCAAAGTGAAATATGGTTAGGTGACTAATCATAAACATCGAGTTTGTGATAACGAATGTGATAAGGCATGTCGGCACCACCTTGTTGAATTATCAATATATTTGTTATTTCAATTAACAAATTTATTTCCTTTAATAAAAGTTGATATAAAATAATGAATATGTAGTATTTTTTTATATTTAGCAGTGGCAAACTACTAGTGCAAGGGTCGGAAATTCGAATTGCCTTTGCTTAATTGGCGACTATAAGGCTGAGAAATAATGTATCTAAATGCTGACATGCTTGTTTCAAAGACATCAATTGAAAATGTATTAAATTTACACCAATTGATGCAAAAGTTTGTGCCCCCAAATCATTTAGCACCCTTTGATAATGAGGATTAGCTGACTCAGATTCTTAAGAGACCTATCTCCTATGAGATTCTCTCGAGATATGTCTGGGATTGTTATTAATAATAAGCATTTCACCTTGATATCTCTGATTAATATATAGACTTGATAGATTTGTTTACTTTTATGGTGATGATTTGGAAATTTTTAATTCATCGTTTATATTTTTTTTGTATCTGTTGTCACCCATTAAAAAATAAGGCGTATATTATAATACATTTAGTTGCATGGCTACGGCTCGTATTGCATCTGCAGCGTGCGCATGCATATTTATATAATGAATCATCATAAATGTGAAAACGATTAATTCTAAGAATTAAGATTTGTGTTCAACAGATTGACACATGTCAACAGGTTAGATAAGTGAAAGGGATCAAGGTTATGGGTCAGGGGTCAGGGTTGTGTCAAGGGGAGTGACCTTGAGAATGGGGAGGTGAAGGTGAAGGTGAGGGTGAGTGTAGGCTCAGTAGGAGAGAGTGTGCGGGTGAACAGATGACAGATGACAGGTGACAGAACAGTAACAGACCTGCAGGTGTGGCAAGTGCCAAGGGTCAGCTGTGGCTAGCGGCATGTCACTATATTCTGCACTCTGCTTGTCCTTAAGGTTCCCACAGTCACTGTCACTGTCACTGTCACTGACACTGACACCTGTAAAGTCAGCAACTCTGCTGTTGTCACTGTCAATGTCACTGTCACTGTCAACACGACACTGCCTCCACAACTGACTGTCTACTGATTGGAGACCGGTGTTGCCATATTACCTTATTTACACACCATCTTTATCATTTTACCATTTCTTCGATAATAATACAATCTAATCAATCAAATTCATTAGGTGTGTTGTAGGTACAAATAGATATGCTGAAGGTGTCGTGACTCTGATGAAGAAAAATAAAGAAAATATCAAATACATATTTTTAAATCTTTTTGTTTTCTTGATTGATTGATTATTACTCAAAATATTCACCATGGATGAATTAAAACATCAAAATCAATGCACATCAGGATTGCCGGATATTTGAAAAAGAGACACCACAATCTCAATAAATGCGGTTTTTCATATTTATCGCATATTTTACTGCATCATGGTTACTTACCTCTTTGAAGTTTTCTCTTTTTAAGCAACCGAATTGGACCATTGGAAACTAATTTAAGTAACCTAAGTAATAAAAAGAATTTCCTATATTATTTTATTACCCTAACCACAATTAATATAGAATCTTATAAGATTACACTAAGAATAAAAGAAAATCTTTTTCCACGTGAAAGCCGAATTAGTTTATTTAGACCTTTAAATAAAATTAAAAACAAGTTCACTTTAGATATTTTTGTACTATCTATTAATATTTTATAAAAAAAATATGTAATGATTTTAAATCTTTGATTGTGATTAAAAAATGTTACAAATATGAATAAGTCTAAATAACTTGCATTTTGAAAATCAACTTAAAAAAATGAGAGTTGAAACAAATCACTGTGAATATATCGGTACCACACGAGAGACATAATAATATTTTTATACACGCCTCTGTATCAGAGTTAAATTTTATTTAGGGAGTAAGAAATTATGAAAATTTTCAAATTACTAAAAGGGTTTTAATTACTATCCAAACCGAATGAATGAGGATGTGTGAAATGGTTTTTGCAATTTATGCCGATGATATAACGATAATGTAAGATATCTTACGACCAGTAGGTAGGTACATACATACGTAGAAATGGTGTTTAATCAGAGTGGAATTGTAAATAACACACGATTAAATTATCTATTTTTAATTATTTTAATTGAGATTAAGGTATGGGTAATGTGAAAGAGCTAGTCAAGAATATTAAATATCACTTAGAAATGTCAAATATGTATATTACCCAGGTATAAAATCCTTCTTAAATTCGAAAGAGAAATGTATTGATATTATTATTCTACACAACATATAATATTTTGATTTATATTTTAAATTAGGTATTAGAATGGACAGTTAATTTATTTAAAATATGAATTGTGAACCAGGAAGGGTTATATTTTGAAAGTTCGGACCTGAATATTGAAAATATGTACACACAAACCAGGTTTAAGCGATCATTCTTTGAGAGGAAAGTTTTGAAGTCAGTAGTGAGAGTTGAGCAAAGCTACAACTGCATTCTTTACCAACTCTTTAATCGGTGTTCACTTAAATAACGTAATCATGACAGGTAAGTGATGAATATTATTCATTATTTGGAGTTGGTCGGAAAATTCATACTCAATAAACATAAAGTTTTGTGGATTGACAATAATTATTCAGTCACTCATATTGTTTATTTTGAATTACTTATCGTTATTTTCAAATTACATTTATCAATTTGGCTGGCCGTCTAATGTATTATAGAAAATCTATTATAATTTTTAATCTTACAGTTATAGGGAGATATACCTTATTCTACTAAAATATATATATTTTTAATGAATACCTAATGTCAAGTGTTTTAAGGTAGTAGATGCATTTTTCTTGATAGGACTCTATACTTTTTTTAATCATGAAAAAATCCAAGTGATTCTGTGATAATTTAACACAAGGTAAAAATAATAGAAATTTCCGTTGGCTCGAGAAAAATAATCATTTTCAAATTGTACCTAGTAGAAGGAACGTAGGTTTCATCGAAATTCGTATTGTGATAAAATTGAAACTTGTTAAATTGACGCCATGCTTTTTAATGCAAAGTTTTTATCACTAAGTATTTTAATAATTATTAACAATAATTTCATTCTTTTATTTTTTAATTAGAGGTTAAATCAAATGCAATAAACGATACACCTGGCCACGAAGAAAATAATAATAACGACTTGATGACTGGTATATTGGGAAGTATTGGCAAATGGCAGTTATCCATAGGATTCATGATGGCATTACTTAAAATACCTGTGGCGATATTTCAGTTCAATATTGTGATGATTGCAGCCAAACAGAACTTTTGGTGTGAAAAGTGGAAAACCCCGTTTGTCTCACCCCAAAACGAAGTAATTTTGAATAATAAATATATGTATATTCACACATATTTGAATTTAAAAATAACATTTTTTATATAGACGGCATCGATTTGCACTACAACTGATTTTCTGGACAATTGTGAAAAGATTGAGTACAATAGAAGTATTTTTACTTCAACTATTATCACTGAATGGAATTTGGTTTGTTCGAGAGAAATATACGTAGAAGTAAGAGGATGATTTTGTTTTTTATATAACATTTCGTTAGTTATACAATATGCAAGTACCAATATCTTTTAGTTTGCTCAGATGATAATGATGTTTGGATTTCTCATCGGTTGCCTTTTTGGTGGATTTCTTGCTGACAAATTTGGTAGGAAAATTCCTCTTTTATGTGGAATTTTACTCCAATCTTCTGCAAGCTTCGGTTGTACATTTTCTCCAGTTCTATCACAATTTATATTTTTTCGTTTTATCGTGGGGCTAGCGAGTGGAGCAATCTGTGTTATTTCGTTTGTAATGTGCATTGAAGTAAGTATTCATTTACTGTTATAAATATATAATAAATTTGGCTGAGAGTTTATTGTTTCGATTTATTTTAGTGTGTTGGCGGGAAATGGCGAGCTATTTTACCAATATTCTACCATATCCCCTATGGTTTCGGAATAAGTCTTATTGCTGGTATTTCGTATGGATATAGAGATTGGAGACATTTCCATTTGGGTGTTTCCATGATTTCTTTAGCATGTTTAATATATTATTGGTTTTTGCCCGAATCACCACGATGGCTTCTTGTTGCTGGCCATAAAGACAAAGCCATAGGTAAATATTGTTGTTTAAAGTTTCCACGAATATATATGTGTGTATTTCAATTTATTTTAACATTTTAGATGTATTGAAAAAAGCATGTATAGTTAATGGAAAAGATCCGGATGTAGTAAAAACAATGATAGAATCATATTCACAAGAGAAAACAATAAATAGTAAGACACCATTAAAAACTTCTTTACTATCGAAAAAAGTCATATTAATGACCATAAATCTCAGTATTCAATGGTAATAGGACTATTTTTTAATGATTAAGTAATATCAAATCTTATTTTGTTTAATTATTTTAGGTTTATTGTGAGTATCTGCTATTTTTCCTTCACTTTGAGTATTGGGAAAATTAGTCAAAATCCTTTCATAACATTGGCCCTCACGGGTTTGATGACAACGCCTGGGATTTTACTATGTGTCTATATATTGAGAAG
This sequence comes from Agraylea sexmaculata, assembly GCA_022606485.1. Classification (NCBI taxonomy): domain Eukaryota; kingdom Metazoa; phylum Arthropoda; class Insecta; order Trichoptera; family Hydroptilidae; genus Agraylea; species Agraylea sexmaculata. The sequence continues at coordinate 31,198 of JAGTTH010004750.1, forward strand.
TTTTGGTAGAAAAACCATTATATTCTGGTGTCAATTCATAATTGGGGTATGTATGTTGTGTTTGATTGCATTTCCAAAAGGTAAATATTATGCAGACTGGCCAAGACTATTGATTGTTGGAGTGGTTACATTTTTATATTCAGTAAGTGTTGTTTGGATGATACAGTTGAGCCTTGATATATCGAATCTCAAAGAGAATGAAAAAGAAATATCAAGATTCCACTGTAACTGAAATTCTGGGGTGATATTTTAATTTCAAACATACTCATACATTATAGATATTTCTTCCCACTCTTTATTTACACTGTGCCGAGTTGTACCCAACTGTTGTGAGAAATCAGGGAGTAGGAATTGTGAGCACAGTCAATAGAGTAGGAGGAATGATTGCACCTTTCTTATTATATATGACCAAAGTTTCCGATTATTTTCCATATGTAGTCATGGGTTGTCTCATGATATTTGCATTAATATTCTTGGTACCCTTACCAGAAACAAAAGACAGACCACTTCCAGACACTTTTGAAGAAATCGAAAAAAGGTTTATTTTTTAGCATTTCACTAATTTTGTAAATTTGCGTTTGTAACATGTATTTTTAATTTTATTTGATTTACAGTAATGGCACTGAAGATCTAGAGAAACGCAAATACGAAATGGTATCTACAGTATCTCAAAAATATTGAAATAAAAATCATTCTGGCTATAATTAAATAAGTATTTAATTAATAAAAATCACAACTTATCCACATATTAAAAATAACAAACAAAACTAACAAATAATTTAAGAAAAACTTGTGGTGTTAATAATCGGAAGCATATGCAGTACAAAACTTCTCGATAAATAATTAATGACTTACTTAATTTACTGGTACTTGTATAAAAGAGTTTATAGCTATACAACACAATATGAAGATTTTTACCCAAACATTATTATTTATTTTTATGTAAAACTGAACACAACCATTTATTTATTTAAACTGGTATATTGACTATGAATGAATTTTAATTAGTGTTATTGATTACATATTTTTAAGTCTCTTATGTACAGTATAAATTTGTAAAAGTAATGTATATTTTGTGTTATAATTTTTGGGACGTAAAAGGGATTTTTATTTAAGTTTTTTATCTTTGATTTTAAGATTATCCAGTCTTTCTAATAGAGGTGGATGAGAATGATGCCATGCCGAATAGAAACGATCATAGATAGGAAAACTCAAATTATCGATATTGAGTTTTATAAGAGCGCTTTGTAATTTTTTAGAATGACCGAGTCCAACAGCAAAGTTGTCCGCTTCAAATTCATATTTTCTAGATAGAATTGTCATGACAAATGATAAAAGTGCATTGTATGGTGCTAGAATTAATTGTAAAATTGAGCCAAGACCGACAATTATAGGCATCTTTTTGGGTGGGAACCCGAGGGTTTCATATAGAGGAGGAAATCTGAATATTTTTCCAAAACAGTAAAAGGTCAAAAATAAATTAAGTTGCATTATAAAGAGGTTTTTATAAATGTGCATGTGTTTCCAATGACCAAGTTCATGAGCCAAAACAGCGACAACTTCATCGTCACTGCAACCTTTTGCTTTGGTTTTCTTAGATTCATTTGTCAAAGTTTCCTTTTCTTCAGTAGCTTTAGCAGTTTCTTCAGCGGATTTGTAATTTTCTAACAGTGTATCAAATAATACAATACGCTTTGATCCAAATAATCCATAAAAGTATGCATTGCTATGAGCTGATCTTTTAGAACCTTCAACAACATACAGTTGTCCAAGAGGAAATTTCAAAGAACTAGCTAACTCATATATGCGAGAGCGAAGATTACTCTCTGGAAGAGTTGTGTACTTATCAAATAAGGGGGCGATCAAAGATGGATAAATCATCAACAAAAGTAAAATCATAACACAAGAGAATGCCCACAAATAGAATATGAACATGTCACCACCTTTTTGTACTATATAAATAACTATGGCCGTGATTGGCACAGAGAGTATTTGAGATAATAAATATCCTTTAATTTGATCTTTGATGAAAAACATTGGTGTTTGTTTGTTAAACCCATGTTTTGCTTCTAAAACGAATACACTGTAGATTGTAAACGGTATATCGACTAAGTTCATAATCGTATTGACAATGACAATGAAGAAACTGCTGACAATAATTTCATCATTTTCATTAAATCCAAATGATTTTGTAGTATTTTCACCAATAGACCAGAGGAGTGCTGACCAACCGTATAATACAGTTCCAGTATTCACTACAGTCGAAAAAAAGTCTTTGATTATACTAAATTTTCCTTTGTCTAATCCATACAATCGAGCTTTCTGGAATGTTTCCTCATCCAAGATATCTTTAAGTTCGGGGGGAATAGTAGTTCTGGTTCTGTAGACATTGATCTGAAAAATATAAAGCGTAATTGATGGTCAGTTGACCGATTAATAAGTTTCAATATGGTAGTTTGTAGACGTAGACGGTATCGATTCATACAAAACTGTTGTTGAAATGTACCAGTTTTGAGAAATGTTAAGGTGGTAATGAGAAATATCTGACCTGACGAAGAGATAGAAATAGTTCCCAAAGATATTCAACCCATATAGAAACAAGTATAAAGGTGATAATAGCTGTTTCAATAGTCCACATGGCTGCGACTCCTGCAGCCGGCACGCTCAACTATATTTCTACGTATGTCAAACTAAACTTGTGTTGCCACTCTACAAAAAGTCTCATTTTATGCATTCCATAAATCAAATTGTGCAATGTGGATGCACGTACCTGTACACTATGCAATATGCTCTAAAGTAAGTTTAAAAGCCATTTAAATATATATTATTTTACGTCAAAATAGGTAGATCCGGTTTTAAATCAGTGTGTTGTACTATTCTTTGAGTTTGGAAATACTAAACTAGTAAAAAGCTAGTATGTATCAAGTTTCAAGACACCATCAAACCAAGACACAAAAATGTCCAACCGAAGAAATCGTTTTGGATATCGACAATCAATATTTTTGTTGTGTGTCTTAAGTGTAATGAATTACACCTAAATATTTACAATTCTTCAATTTATTCCTCCCATTGGGCTCATACAGACATAAAAAATGAGGTGCTTCCGGGTGGCTTTCTTGGGGAGGGGGGTTACAAATGTCACATCTTTCAAGTCGATTTTCGGGCTCTTCCATTCGATTTACATCGAGTTTTCACAACCAATGCGTGTACAGTGATTTTATGCGTCGATATGTACCATTTTCGTTTGAGTTCTTTGATGTGACATTTTTTGATGTGAGTCGTTTCGGAGTTCTGATACATGCGGTTGATTTATATCATCACCGTGGCGAACGGTTAGTAGTTGGTTTAATTTTTTTATCGATGTATCGATTCAAATTTCGTCTTAAACATTTCACGCATACATAGCGAGGTAGTCTCGATTCGTTTTTAGTACCGACCAACTTGTTAGTGTATTTCGACGGGGGATTTCGGTGCTAACAGAGACGGAGCGATACGAACGAAAGAGATGCAACATGCAGTGACAGAGACGGAAACAATATGTTTCTGTCTCTTTCTATTTTGACGTTTGGAGAACCTAAAAGTTTGACAGCTGATTCAAATACGTATTGTTTATCACACAGTGTTGATCGTGTGAATTGATTATTAATAGTAAGATGATGACTTTCGTTCATTATTTGTTATTTGACACAACATTTACAGTACGCAATTACTATTGGGCTACTATTGCATATCTGGATATCAGAACAGTATAACAATGCAGTTATGTTGATGGACTCTCATCTTTTACTATACAGATCAAGGCGGAATAAATTAGCATTATTATTTCAGGACAATCCAAACAGTGTGTTTCATATTATGAATGAATACATATAGGTAGTTCATTGTCTGATGGAGTGAATCATTTCAAAGTCAATATTCTTATGTGTTTTTCTAAATCATACATGTTCACTTTGGATAATTGCTGTCATGATAGTGTGTTTGTTAATTTCAGTGAGAAAGGGTTAATTATAGGCGCCAGATATGATCAAAGTGTACTTTTTATGACAGGACTATCATCAAAAACAAGAGTAAGCGATCCCACAACCATCTCGGTATCAATACCAAATAAATACCTGACTAATACTGAATACTGAAAGAAGTCAAGTATTTGATCCTTAAACTGAACTGGTCCAATCACATATAATATGATGTGGACGAGAGCAGCTTGGCTATTAACATATTGTATCCGATTATTAACAAACATACTTAGTTCTCGTCTGACGATAAGTTACTTCTATATAAATCTATTATTACCCTGCTCTGTCTACTGCGGCAGAAAGTCACATAAAGTAGTACAAAACAAGTGTCCTAAGATGGCCTTATATGTATAGATGGTACTTATTTTAAAGAAGTCCATGAGGATGTTAAATTAAAAAGAATCAAGGCAAATATCGCAGATTTGAGTAAGAAACACTTTATTAAAATGACTTACCTTAATATCCTTCGAGTAAATGTAAGTTAATTTTACCGATAGACTTCACCTTTAGCCTTACGATACCTTGTAACAAAATATATGTTAAATAACAAATAAAGTAAATCATTTAATCACTCTACTCAAATTCGGTTTTACTAAAACCATACTCCCAAGATGTATTGAACTATCAAACATTGTATGTATGTATTCACATTTAATAATAAAGAAATTATAATATACATTTTATAAATTT
>JAGTTH010004752.1:0-16632 GCA_022606485.1 Agraylea sexmaculata
TCAATCAATGTAAAAACTTATGTTAATAAAGAAATTGTAATAATAAGTGTGGAAAACTTTCATTCACTTTACCAAAAATCGATGACAGTTCATTTGATTGCGTCCAGTCAACAGAAACAAAGTTCGACAAAACAATATGCCTTCTTGAAATCATAGTTTATAATAACAGATATATGTACCCAAGATTATCATCATCATTATTGGAGTTTCGTGTGTGTATTTCTTTAGTATAATTTGTATGGATGTATTAGGTCCAGTCTAAGGTCCATAGCAACTAATGATCCATCTGGCAGGTCGTGGAGACGTGCTTCTCAGTTCTCAGCAAATTTGTACACGTCGGCCCAATTCAATTTTGGTCTGATTGGCCACCCTGGATCGAGCCATGTTACAACCTTAATTAACCCAACTTGCAATACCTCACCTTAAAATATATACAAATAAATATAGGCCTACAGACCCCCGGTTTATACGGTGTTGGATTGCGACCGAGAAGACTCTCACACGATGTGTATTTTAAACTCCTTTAATTTTCAATATTGAGAGTCAATTAACAATGATTGAAAATGACTCATGATTATATTATGTATTGGATAAAATTTAGTTTGTTTGAACTATTTTCCTCGAAGCATATTAAAACAAACCATCTAATACGGGACTCGCGTCACCTGATTTTCATGTATAAATCCACTCCAAAAAATATATAATTGTTTATATGACCAAAGCTAGGGTTTCCTAGATGCTATAAATGTAAACTGTAAAAAGAGAGAAGAATTGTTTTGCTATACTTATGTAGGGTTTCATAATTGTATGACAAAAATACACATACGTATTATGATATTTATATTTTAATCCTTGAAAACAACCAAGTGCAAAACATGAACATGCATATTCCAGATGTATTTGAAATAGATACTTTATATATTAAAAAGCTATAAATAAATATTTTATGAAACTATTCATTTATTAAAATTGTTTAGTGTTTAGCGATATTTTTTTTCTTAAACGCTGGGTTTTCATTTAATGTAATTTTCAAATAAATGTAATAACTTTAAGTTTATTTAGACTATCCCATTATCAATTGACAAAGTCCACCATTGATAAATTGTATTAGTATTGATTAAGATATTTTAAAATTATACGCTAAATCAGAATTTCGATGAAATTAAGACAATTGAAAATGATCAAATATATAAAAAAATGTATTAGATAAATAGGCCTTCTGGAAATAATCTATAAAAGCATATATTATACTAAATATTAAAAATTCTTCTGTATAAGAAAAAAACAGGTTACGCGCTTTTGTAAGTTATCTTGTTTGTCGCCATTTCATATGAATAAGTATTGATTAAATAATCCTTTTGATATTTTTCTGTGCGAAATATGATTTTTTTAACATTCACGAATGAACCGAATATTTTGTAAAATACTCTCATCGTATACAGTACACGATATTTTTATTTGAATTTCACCTCGGCGTCTTCTTCAAAGAGAGTGGCTTTTATTCGGTATTCACCCACAACTTCGAAAAATAAGCCGCGACGTCATCAAGTTATATTGTTTTTCTTTTTTGAAGCGCTCGACTTTTTATATTGTCCTACTTTTTTATCCTCATGCCTTATTTGCGCGCTTCGTTGCTTCTTCTCCACAGACTCTACTCCAATTTACACAAGGTGAATCTTTATTAAAAATATAATACATGTTTTCAGCCAATATTCAATCAGTCAATAAACTTTTTAATAAGCTTATTGGATTTTTTAAATTTAAATTTTATTTAATATTGTATGATTAAACCTCGTTTTTATAGTACTATTTACTGTTTTGACAGAACAAAATGTGATTAACAAATTCATCTTGTTAATTTCAATATTAGCACGCTACTTTATTTTGTAAAATACAAATAGTAAATAAATATGAAAAATGTAAAAAATGTATATATATATATATATATATACACATTTAATAACATGTGATTTTATACAAAACCACGATTAAATATCCAATTTGAATTATTTCAATATTATTTTGGAGGTGTATTAATATAAATATTATTTTTTATTAATTTATTTATTGATTTTTTTTTGGATTATTCATAATATATATTTTTATGAATCTAAATATTAAGTCATTAAGATTATCATTAAAAATATGTATTTTACTTTTTATTGTATGCAGATTTCGAATTGTTAGGTACTACGCCTATAGATAGGCAATCTGATTAATAGTGTTTTTCTTGTATGAGTGAGTATTTTTAGTTTTATACTGTTTTATACAAAATTTTTAAAATTATTAAATTCTATTTTAATAATTTATGAAAATATATGTATATGCATATGTACATATTCATAAGCAAATTTCTAGTAATACGCTTAGTTGTAATGATTTATTATGATATGCTTATTTATAACAGTTTAAGAAGAAATTTTATTTACTAGAAACATTTTTTTCACTATTTTGAGTTGATTTCCCGAGAATAGTTCAGGGAATAAAACGCGTAGCTACAAATATTGTGGTCATAGGTTCAAACCCGCTCAAGTAAAAAAAAATTATCGGTTGTTACGACTGGGAGATCAGGAATAATATTTATAAAATCCGGATCGATCTCTTGATCCAGGTTTACTCTGATTTCCTGGATTGTAAGGTAAATACTGATTATTAAGTCGGTGACCTGTGTAATTAGTCGTCGAAAGACAATTAACTAGTTATTTTGTCTAAAAAAGTTTCCAAAAAGGCTTGAATAAATAAATATATTTTCAAATAAATAAATATATAATAAAACTTATTATCTTATCTGTAAAAAAAGCTCTTATGAGCGTTTATATGCAAATAAATAAATAAATATTTTTTTAATTATGATAAATTTTGAATATCGTAGGCATACCTTTTTGATGTTCTTTATATTTTTTACAATATGTATTATATATTGTTGTATTTCTTATATATTTCTGTTTCTTTTTTATATTCTTACTTTTTCTATAATTATGACAAAATTTCCATCATTGCCGAACCGCATTAGGTTTTTCCTGTAATGGCAAGGTGATGATGGTTCATGCTTTACTATTATGATTGTTTATATATATATATGTATATATAGAACCTTCTTCATATTATTGGGGTGATTATTTCTGCTAATAATATTTTATTTATTGTAGTTATATAAAATATATTAATTAGAGTGTAAATATCACAAATACGAATCATTATGGTTTTAAATCATATTTTTTACAAAAATAATGACAGTATAAATTATTGCATGTATACGTGTGTGTGTTGCGCCTAATGTATAGGCAATCTCAATACATAAAGTCACCGCGTAGTATTATTAAGGCAAAAATAAACTATTTTGCCCATCATATGGAAAACCATGTTTAGAATTTTTTGTATACATCATTAGCACCAGATGCTAAATAAATCGAACAGACTATTTCTAGGGTATACTGCCAAAATGCACTAAGTCATATTTTATACATTTTAGATAATGGCGAGAAAATAGTCACAGTCTTAATAGAACTATAATTTTATGGTTTATGGTTATTTGAATAATTTACAATGTGGAATAAGTCAATGACTTCTTTTATCTTTCCATATATAACACAATTATAAAAAATACCTCTGTACTGTTTTAGTTCTTTTTTTTTTTGATGCTACGATTAATTGCGTATATATTAGATAAATAAATAATTTGATATTCGAACAACTGATTTCCATATCTTAAGTATGGCATGAAACAGAATTAAGCCTAATTTAAGTAGTTGAGTTGATGTTATTTCGTGTGAATCTACGATGAGTGAGAGAGCCAGTTGGAATTCCAGAGTGTATGTCGAGTATGGGAAAGATTTCCACTACGTGGCGCTTTCGGGATTTCGATTTGATGTAATTATGGGCAACTTTAAAATGAGTAGTTGAGGAACAAGAGGGAATACTTTTATGGTCTGTGTGGAGCCAATTATGGCGTATTGGATTGTGTGGAGACGAGAGAGTACACTTCAACTACAGGCCAGTGCCACTTGGACTACAATGCATCCAACACTATTATATATATAATACTACCCCATTCCTTTTATACCACGTCTATATTACACCTTTTGTGTATGGAAATTATATGCTTAACTTTTAATTCATATGATTGAGACTCATAATAATTACCAACTACAGCCTATATAAAAAAACTCATAACAGTTTATTGTGTAAAGCAGATTTTTCTGTTTCCTTCCCTATTGACGGGAGTCCCTTTGTAAGAGGTTGCCCAAGCCACAGAGATAATTTCCCAGACCAACCCCACATAAATGAATCCTTCAGATCTAGTAGATCTACCAAGTGACTCCATAGGACACCTTTTTTGCCTTATTTGAACCCAGGACTCTCACTCACAAATTTGTCACACTAACCACTGGGCCACAAGGCGACTCAATAAATTTTGTAATAAATTTAATTATTAGGTCGAAAGTTGTGAGATTTCATACAATAGATCATATACATTTTTTTACACACTGGTTGAAAAATTAAGAAGATAAGGTGTCTGGCTACAAAAACTGTGGTCGCGGGTTCAAATATAATATTACAACTGGGAGATCGGGAATAATATTAATAAAATCCCTAAGAAAAGTTTAATATTATTAGATTATTTTCAAGGGGATATTCTCTTCAATAAAATTAATGTTATTTAATATTAAAATCAAAATCGTAAATGTGGCTTGAAAGTCTATTTTTTTGTTCGTTTTAATCAATAAATAATAATTAAATTTAACAATGGCTCCAAATACTGTTGTTATGGGTTCAAATCCTGTTCAAGTATACAATATGATTTGATCGGCTATTACAACTAGGAGAACGGAAATAATATAAATAAAATTACTTCTCGATCCAGGTTTATTCTGATTTCCTGTATTTAAAGGTAAATATTGATTATTAAGTTGGTAACCTGTGTAACTAGTAATAGTTAAAAGATCATTGACAGACAATGAATTAACACGTCTAAAAATTCTTAAGCAAACTAATGCACCTATATTTTTGTCTGTGTATCATTTTATGATATATAATTAATATGGTTTTGAGAATCATAGCTTTTCATATTAACATTATTTGAATTTATTCTCAATATTAAATCTGACTTTTAAATACACATACTAGATTGATAAATATTTTGAAACATGTATGTATTATAATGTAAAAATATAAATATTGGTGTGGTGAGAAATGCTGCAGCTTTCAAAGTATTTTGCTCACGTACATTCCCAAACTCCTAGCAGAATTGGCCAACCTCTTATACTTCTTCTTCTTCTTATTCTTATTATTATTATCATCATCATCGAAGCACCCTTTCACTTTTGTACAAGGAGAAGTACCGAGTTTGATTCAACATCCGGAAAAATAGTGTATTTGAATTTGTGCAATCTGAAAATACGGAAAACCGATTTATATATTGCACTGGAAGACATATCAAAAAGTAGTAGTAGTTTTCGATATGTATTTAATGGTTCAGTTAGGAATTTAGTAAGCTTATTAAATTCTGCATAAAATAGAACTAACTGATACATATCACTGCTTATTATTGTGAAAAATATTTGTTCGAATCAGTTTTTTTTTTATTATTAAATATATCGTGACGCCTTCCCTATTGACGGGAGTCCCTTTATAAGGGGTTGGCCAGGCCACCTTTGGCCTTTACGGGAGAATATAGTAGAGATGGTTTCCCAGGCCACCACACAGCAATGAGTACTTAAGATCTAGTTTGCTAAGCTAGATCTACCAAGTGACTCCGGTGCCGTGAATCGAACCCGGGAGTCTTCACTCACGAATCCGTTACACTAACCACTCGGCCACAAGGCGACTCTTTTTTTATTAAGAGAAAACAGTCGTCTGGATTACCAGAGAACCTACATCTTTGATGGAGCTTTTTTATACACAACAACGTGTTAATTGTCTGTCGGTGATCTTAACTATTACTAGTTCCACAGGTCACCCACTTAATAATCAGTATTTACCTTACAATACACGAAATCAGAGTCTTGAAAGTGTCTCAAAAATCTTGAATTGAGCGGAATTCGAACCCATGATCACAGTATTTGTAGCCATGCTTCTTATCCCCTGAGCTATTACGCTGGTAGTTTATATAAATTAAATGGTAGCATTTGTTAATCGATGATCAGAAGACATTTTTATAGTGTTCGGTTGGTATATAAAAATGTAAGATTATTAAACTGAAGTCGAGTAAAGATCTTAATACTATTAGGTCAGGTCATAAGAATATAAAGGAGAGCGTTTTGCATGTACAATACACATTTTTTTTAAATATGATGCAGTTATATTGTTTTTCTTGACAGTCTTCAAAGCGCACGCGGTCTGAACACAAAGAAGCTAAAGGGAAAAAGTGCTAGTGTGTCGTTAGGTTAAGAAAAGTGGGCAAAAGGAGGCTTTGCTAACGGAAAAACAATTGACGCGAGCTGACCTTAATAACGATATGATTTTCTTCACCAATAAATTCATACAACGAATAAGGTATTAGAAAAAAATAAAAACCCGATCATATTTACTATGAGAATAATTGACTATCAATGATCTGAAGATTTTTTATTTTTTTTTGAATTACTGAAGACTGTGTTAGTGAGTCGTACTATATGGTATGTGTACGAATAGACTAGAGATCGATACACTATTATATTGAATATGTTGACTGAAAATTATATGACCATGGAATTTGTCCATTTGTGGATTTTAGAGGACGATGAGGAGAGGATTTTTTTTAATTATTAACTGCAAGATTTAAATGCTAGTTTTTAATATTTTTAAAGTTTAATGTATAAAAAATAATTAAATATATAATTATTTATTTATTGATATACATGTTTCAAAATATTTCAATCTATTATGTCTATTTTAAAATCAGTTTTAATAAAGAGAATAAATCCAAAAAATGTAAATATGAAAAGCTATGAGACTCAAAACTATATTAATTATATACAGTCAAAGAAATATGTATGAAATTAGTTTGCTTATAATTTAATTATACACGCTTTTTTATTTTTAGACGTATTAATTCATTATCTGTCAATGCTGTTTTAACTATTACTAGTTACACAGGTCACCGACTTAATAATCGCCTCAGTATTTACCTTTATTTCTAGGAAATCAGAGTAAACCTGGATCCATCAGGATTCAGGTCATAATAACCGATCAATATTTTTTTTTCTTGAATGGGATTTGAACCCATGACTAGAGTTATTATTTATTTATTATAACAAAAAAAGACTTTTTAACTATCGCAACGATTACGGATTTTGATTTAAAAAAAAAAATATTGAAAAAAATATTCAATGTAATTTTAGTTCAAGTGAAATATGTAGTGTCGGTTGATTAATTTTAAGATTCATAATTACACACGGACTTGAATGAATAATATTGTAATTTAAAACACTAATTATTCGCAGACTTTCCCGTATAGAGTTATATTACTTGCAAACTTCTATCAGAGATCGCTCTTGGAAACTCGAATGTCTTTTCTTAGTTTCCACTTTAGTTTCACTATCAAAATATTATATAACAAATCACGATTCTTCGCGGTGATTATTTTGTCGTCAGCTCAGTATATTATTATGGGGATCGGCCTTTGACGGATTATGGAGACGCCGGGAATATTGTGAGACTTGTCAGTATTCTTAACGGGAGATCAGATGCCCCATAAACCTACTTCTTACACCCTGAATAATAAAATCCACTTCTAACAGTAAAAATCATCATATTATCAAATAAACATGAGTGCAATGTAATTGGTGATTTGAGTATAGGCGTCGATAAATTCAATTTCCAGTTGCAATTTCACTGGGAATCTTCACAGTATATCGAACAAGTTTCAAATATATTTACACGTTCTTTGATTCTGTGTAGTCGGAGTTTTATTATATGCACATAAGAACCTCAATATTCCTGACTCCATTTTATGACAAATTTATATGCAGACTGTAAATATTAAAAAAAAAACTTCATAATGGAAACTATTTCATATCAAATAAAACCTTTTATTTACAGAATTCATCAAAAAAAGATATTCGGTATTTTATTTTGCAATCCAAAGATGAAAATTAATTTAATTTTTTTTTGAAGATTCCTTAATAAAGTCCACCAAGAAGTTAACATTATCAATAATTTCAAAATTAAGGTTTAAGCATGTTTGTCATCATTTTCTTATTTGCTTAGTTTTAACTTCTCTCTGTTTTCTTCATCTCTACAGTTATTACAATAAAGGTCAAAACATTTGGTATTTTCATTCTAAAAATTCCTTAAAGCAATTTATTTATATTTAAAAAAAGTCAGTCATTTAAAAACATATCACAATGCATTAACACCAATATTTTAAATTGAAAAATATCTTGTTTAAACTGTCGATTTGCAGATAAATTAAAAATGCTAACCCAATGCTCTTTTCAATTTTTACTTCATATGATCCTCTAGAATTCGAGTTCTTTTGAAGCATTCAATCATTCAAGGCGCTTAAAGGATGAAAACTCGCATGTCACATAATAACAGATGCTGTGCCATTAGTAAAATACCGCCTTTTTATTTATTTATCCTCTGCTATCCATTAAATGGAGCAGATATATTTCCTACTTTATATATTGATATTATAAACACGAGCCTTCTTCTTCCTGTGGCGCAGAGAACACTCTAAATATACATATGTATGTACTTTCTTATAATATTTTTTGGGAACATGCTCCATATATTATATTTTTTGGGGATATAAATTAATACCTGTCAAATTCGAAAACAATTCTTTTTAATAAAAATATACAATACAATTAATAGGAAAAACTAATTAAGATAATATTTAAATATTTCTGAAGAACTCTATATTCCTACGGGATCGGTCGGGATTCGAACCTGCATACAGTGAATAAAAACAATCAATGAAAACTCTCTTCATAATTTAACAATAGAACAGAATAAGCGAAGTAATACCTAAAAAATGAGAAATAGAAACATACTTAGTTATATCTACTAAGTAACTAAATCTCTGAAATATGACAAGCCAAGACTTGTTGTAATGTCTTATAATCTTATACAATAAATGGTTTTTTTCAAATCATTAGAATTTTCTTTTTTAAATGAAAATTAAATTTCATCAAGCAAGCTATATCAATCTTGATTTTCCCATCGTATGTTTTATAAATTGAGTACTCTTTAGTCGCACATATATATATTTTTTTTAATCAGATCGTCCCATGTGAGAATTTTTTATTGAAAACTGAGCCGTTTTTTTTCTTTAAAATTAAAATATTTTGGTTTATTTGAACAAGCTATGATGTTACGCTCGTTGTTGCTCAGCTGTGGTTATAATATATGAACCTCACTCGAGGACTTTATTGTTTAAAAAGCTTTTTAATTAAAAATGATTTTGTGATAAAATTGCATTGAGCGTTGAATTGATATTTAGCTCAGTCGGTTACTACCAACTGTTTGTAGAAATGCCATTTAACTCAAATTGAGAGTATCTGATTGGAATGTATTTATATATTTAAGATTATTTTGTATGTCGACAACAAATTCAAAAGGGAAGAACTTTTCGTGAAAGGGTATAGAAATATAGCAAAAGAGGCAAAGTAGAAGAGAGAAGCATACAAGCAGATTGCAATGCAAGATATTTTCACTTCTGAAACGAAACCCGCCGTTTAAAGACACAATACAAAGGGACTTGATATCTTAAAATAAGTATATGATGATTTTCCTTGAACATGAGAATGCTACTTAATAATAGAAGTCAACATACTGGGAATATCAAATATACCGTACAAACCCAAATGTTTACCGAGCAAATTACAAAAACACGTGTTGAATTTTGATTAAAGAATTGATTGAACCTGTCAATTATTTAATGACGAATTCGTTATAATGTAATTATTCACATACAAGGTACTTCATAGGTCAAGTTAACAGTTGATCATCTTGAATACGTGGTTTGCAATCAAGTAATTAGTCTCCATCAAAGATATATTATGTAATGGACTCGATTAACACAAACATATTTACTGTATTTCATAATTGTTAATTAATCATGTTTTTTATTTAAATTTTAAAATAAGGAACAAAGATAACAGATCGATATTGAGTTGAACTGTAAATAGTGTAATTCTCATTTTTAGGTTCATCTTTAGAAGTCATGTATCTTTCCCCCAATATTAATAAGCTGCTAGAATTTTAATATAATTTATTTATTTATTTACATATAAACGCTCACAAGAGCTTTTTTTTATTTACATAAAATGTTTTGATAAATTATGATTAGATGTTACAAAATTAAGTTTAAGCTTGAATGAAAAAGTTTTTATTTTACAATTTCTTTATTAAATTTAATTTACATACAGTGTTTTGATACATTATGATAAGTTGTTACAATATTAAGTTTATAGTTTTTTACTTATTTTAATACGGAGTACAATCAATTGGTAATTAAAATAATTAATAAATTGTAACAAAATTTATGGGAAAAATACAAAAACCCACTTGTAGAACTACTAAAATATACATATATAATAAACAATAATAAAAATAAAATAGAATTTTGAAATATAAACAAACACTTAAAAATGGTGTTGCTTTAAATAACCGATTCGAGTTATATTATATATAGTAGTTAATAGTTAAAAAATATAAACAATGGATATGGTAAGTTATTTTTAACATCAGAGTTTTCGAGCATTTATTTAAATTTTAACAAAAATTATTTCCGAAAATATAAATTATGTAATATTTTAATTTCATTGTTACGTACAAACACCACCTTAAAATAAATTGTGTGATTCAAAACTGAAAAGAGTTCAGTCAGAATTCGAATCGGGTCAGTTTGTCACTGACAGTACGTTTGTATACAAAATGCAATATTGGTGCAAGTTATAAATTCATAAAACACTGAAGGCTTTGTGCAAAAGGGAGAGAATTTTCCAAACGCGAAATATGATTCTGAAGTTGGAAAATCCAATTTGTTAATCCGTCACTACATACATACATTCGTATTTTGACCTTTTCAAAATGTGTCGCCAACCAGTCTTGAGAAACCAGTACATGAGTTATTATTTTATTATTAAAACTATATGAATTGAGGATATTTGTGTTCTGGAGAAGCACAGTAGTCCTCTGAGTATTATTTTCAAGCCAAAATATTTTTTTTCTATAATTTATCATTATGCTTCTTACTTTCAATATTACTTTCAATAAAATTGAAAATTCTTAAATTCTTATGCCAGATAAAAAAAAACATTTAAAATTCTATTATCTTCTCAAAGTTTAATTACAATTTAAACAAATAGTATATATAAAAACGTAGGCTCCACTTTTTAAATTATGTGTGATTGAAACAAATGCTCAAATACTTTGTCTATTGATAATAAACAAATATTTATGTTTTTTTTATATTTAAAAAAATTGTAGCTTACCTCTGACGAAACTGCATGCAATCAATAAAGAATAGAATTTCAGAATGTTGCTTTGATGGTTTTAACTTACTTAACCATGCCTACAATTGTTGACTTTAAATCCGTTTTCTCAATTAATACTCTTTGTTTTTTTTATTCGTTAAATGTTTATGCATATCTCTTTATACTAAAAAACTTTAAACTTGCCAATGACGCCCAAAACTTGTAGAAGTTTTTTAACTTCTCAAATCTCCACTGCAATTAAAAAATATCTTGAAGATTAGCCCTTATTTTATATTATTTTTAATGTCAAACTAACACTATTTATTATCAAAGCTAAATATTCTAAAAGAGCTGCATTGTTTTACCAGACCAAAAGAATTCTATGCATTTGAACTATTCAACTGAAATTTTCAGCGTTACATTCGACTTCCCTGATTCTCTATATAAAAATGTATACTCGGAAAGGAAAAAGTCATTCATTCAGCTGTAAGTTAACTGTCTGTTTGTTTCAAATAGAAAACAATTCTCAAGATTCCGGACCCTTTTTGCAAATGTTAAAATAAATGGATTGAGAAGTGTCCGAGAGTAGAAGGAGCGGCCATTATGCGGATGAACTGTCGGCCTTTAACAGGGTGACAAGATGAAATTCCTCACAAACCGACTATACAAACTTTCCAATGACAAACTTCCTTTGATTATTTAAGATACAGAGGACTGGGAAGATATTTGGAAACTGGGAACTGAAGAATCAAGAAACAGAACACTCACAATATGTCGAAGCAACAACATAAATACACTTACTTAAAAGCATCAATTTAAATGAGTCGTGTTTTAAACCAGAAATATTTTTTTAAATATTTAAAAATACGAGAGCTCTCTCACAATGAATACATCAAAATATTGTACTGCACTCATTTTATACATTTAACGATGTACTCGGGGTGTATAATATAAAATACGTTGATATTTTATGGAGACCAAAGATAACTATGGCTTTCTCAATTGCTCCATGCAAATCCTGACCAAACTATAAAATTTCTTACTAAATAATAATTTAAAGAAATGTAAGTGATAAAAATGAATTTGTCCCCAAAGATTTCGAGTGATAGCCACTTGAGTTGCTGACTTTACCGCTCGTACTGTTAAAGTGTCACTTGTCCACCTTTCTAATAACATTACATAACATCTTTACTTAATATGATAAAATACGTCATCAAAAGTTACTTCAACGATACATAATATGTCAATATATAAACGGTTTATATGATCATTTTAGATGTTAGCGATTACAATGTTGCCGGTAGCCACAGCCCGGGTATGTGTAAAGTATACTTATAATATGTGCATATATCAGTGACGAACAGCTTCCAATATGTGAAAACAATTTGCACTAAGACTTCATGATGCAAGTTCATTGGAAGTCTTAACATAATTTACGGAAAAAAATACAAAAACCCACATGTAGAATAATAAAATAAAATTTAGAAATATAAAAAAAACACAAATGGTGTTGCTTTAAATAACTGATTCGAGTTGTATTATATATTATTAAATATTGCAAAGATATAAAAGTAAATAGTTAAAAAATATAAACAAAGGATATGGTACTTAAATATAAAATATGATACATAATAAATAATAATACTAAAATAAAATTTAGAAATATAAATACTACATCAATGAATAAAATAAAAACATTGTGAAACACAAATATAGTAAAATCATTAAAGACTGTGGAGACAGACAAAATCAAATGTGTTTGTGAAAAAAGATATGTTAAAGATTTCTTATGAAATGTCCCTAAAACATTTCAGTGGTAATTTAAAGTTTCACTTATTCGAAACATATTTAATTTTGTTTACATTTTGATATTATCTATTTTAATATTTATAAAAAAGGTGTGAGATTGTCATTTTAATTGGATGAGATTTGAGAGGCGGTAACTTTTATGATGGTATTTTTTTTTTGCAAAAAATCACATAAAATTATATATTAAGTATATACGAGTAGTGAGTACGATATCCCCCACAAATCCTTATTTACGACTTTGTTAAGTGTAATAAAGGCGAAATTAGACGCTGCTCACCACGAAGAAGGGGGTGGTAGAAGTATGCCAGAAAAAATAGCATCCCTCCCACAATATTTACGCGAGTATACACTTTATCATATGAGAGTATTTAATAAATTGCTGTCTTGGCAAAATTGTGAAGAAGAACAACATATTGAGGATATTTAATTTCAATTTCCCGTTTTCGGTGTTTCCGATGCCAAAATATCCCCTCGGTATCGTATTGCTTTTGACAGGTTAATCGTGTCAGCCACTTCCCAGAGAAATAATGCAAAATAATCGTTTGGCCCCCCTCGCATTCAATTACCATAAATTGAAAATGGTTGAGATTGTAACACGGCCGCAAATTCCCAAAATATCCCATGGTTACTTCATGTAATTGGAGAAAACTCCTCCAAGAGACGTGTGAAAAATATAGTATGAATAATGGAATCATCATTGGGATTGTGTTATAAATTTGCTACCAGTTGAACCATACAGAATAATTCTATTAGGAGTCACACCGTGAAAGTTAGGACATATCTCCTTCCTTCGTCTTCAACTCTTTGAACTAACTCTCTAGACGTATCTGTGTATTAAAACTGTCTCACAAAAGTTACTGTTAAACTTCAGTACACTTCTGGGACCTCAGGACGAGCAGGAAGAGACCTTAAAAGTACACAGGAATGCCGATTTTGGGGTTTTGTCAGATGCGGCCGTGAACTCCTTCTGGCCGAAAACGTTTTAGAAAACTTAGAAGATTTCCCATACAAATATATCATATCTTTGGGGAAGAAGCGATAAACTTATAACACAGCTACTAAATAACATAATATAATCTCAATTTAAGTTTAAATTTTTTAAGTTTAAGTTGTCAATCGTTTTGTGTTCTTGGTGGAATACCACAATTTAAAGAAATATGTTTGTAATTTCTACCATAATTTAATTTGAGTCGTAGTACATTCGACTACATGTTTCACCAAATTTAAGTATTGTATTACTACCTTTCGGCATTTTTTAAAGAACTCCTCTCATTTTTACTTTGTTTGAAATACAGATACTAAAATATATTATAAATAAACATAACGTAATCGAAAAGTTCATTGTATGGATTTAAAAACAAAAAAAATCTCTTGTTTCATTTATTGATAATACAATACAACTTAGGTAACCTAAGTGTAAAATGTTTATAGAGTGTCAATCTTTAATAAATCTTTCTACGTATAGTTATAGCAATATTTATGGTGATATAGTATTGGGGAAAAATAAAAACCTATAATAATTCGGTTGTATATAAAAAAACACGTTTACAAATAAGGAGTCTCTAAAGATGACAAGTTGTGTACAAAATAAACAAATAAATTGTGTTATCACTAGATTATAAAAAAATATACTATACATAAGAATAATAGAATAACTCACAACAAAAGTTTTGCATAAGCACAATAAGTGACATAAGTAATTTTTTGTACTAATAATAATATGGAAACTGAAGGGTATGTATATGTTTTAGACCCTTGTCAACATGAAATTAAATAAATAATTGAATTTATCTGGAATGTATTTTCTAGAATATCAGGTATACCTTTAAATTATTCGTTTTAATTTATTCAATTCATCCGAAAGTGGTTTTGTAATAAATGAAGTGCGAAGTTGAGATATGCGCGGCAAAAAGTTAATTGAAAGACGGCAAAAGACAAAGATGAACATTTCCACCCTTAAAACAAGAACTAACAGAACAGCTTAAGGTCCTGTCTTTACTTTAAAATACTTTGTTCTTGTACTCGATGCCCTATCTTGATTGCGTTAAATTGCCCGATTGAATTTTTTATACGGCCATTTAGAGTCGCCTGTTTTCTACAGAAATCTTTTTAATCAATAACCGTAGTTAGCTTTTTTGTGATTTGCTTATTTAAACATGAAGCGTGGGGATTTTGGACCAACAGAAGCAAAATTTCCACCACTCGATGTTTTTCAATTACATTCAAGTTGTCCGTCAAAGCGTTTTTACCGAAAAATACCGCACTTTAGAAGAGTTTTCCATCCGAACGCAAATATTACCTTTAATACAAACGAAAGTGATCTGTTAAAAGTCTAAATTGAAATATTTACAAAAACAAAAGCGAGAGTACGGCACAATATGAGAGTTCATGAAAACATTTTATTATATGCCAGCCATATATAGAGAAAATCCTTCAAAATGAGTAAGTTTACTTTAAAATAATATAGAAACAGACCATTTTAAAAGCTCAAGCTTATTATAATCACAAGGAATAAATATTTACATATATTGGATGATAGTTATAAACACATTATAATATTTTAATTAAAAAAGTACACTATAAAAACAGGTACAAATTACTAATGATTATATTTTTAATGAATACTGTCTAAAAAACGATTTTATGACCATACGCCCTATAACGTTGCAAATAAATACTGCCACTAATTTTACTCGTTTTTATTTATTCATTATAAAATTGGGGTGTTTACACAACAAAATGCTTAAATAGAAACGGATCTAAAAGTCACATAACCAAGATGGCGCGCAATAAAAATGGTAGCGGAACTATTGTCCCCTCCGTTAAAACAATCATAACGAAAAATGCAAAAATTATAAATAGATATAAGAAAAAACTTTATTTTATTAAATGCACTTCTATGCTAAGGTATTTTTACAATAGTTCTATATAATTTTTTGCACTGATTTTTTTGGTATTTTTATTTTATAGTTAAAGTTTTGGATGGATTGGATGATATGAATATAAATTCTATATAATAATATGCGAAAAGTTGAAATTGATTGTGAGAGGATTATGAAGAACTCTTTGTATTTCTAATGAAATGACCGATTCAAACTGTATAAATGTTTTTTCAATTCAATACGTAATGAATGCTTAAATCTAAACGTCACATAACCAATATGGCTCAGGACTACTCCCAACACGAGATTTTTTCCCAAATCATTATATTCAAAGCAAACATGTTGTTTTGACTCGATTTTTTTAAATTAGATTCCCTCATTTTAATTCATACCACCTTTTTTATTAAACAATTTCATTATTAAATATAATTTACATACAATGTTTTGATTCGTTCTGATTAGATATTACAATATTAAATTTATAGACTTCTTTTGCTTATTTTAATACGGAGTACAATCAATTGGTAATTAAAATA
>JAGTTH010004753.1:0-15133 GCA_022606485.1 Agraylea sexmaculata
AATGAAATTATCAATTAATAATTTATTTTTGTCAAACAGGCAATTTTTTTACATAAAAATATGTTTTAAGATATAGGTGCTCACCGAAAAAAGATATCTTCTTTTTATTCATGGATTTGGATTCAAAAAATTTCACTACACAACGAACCATTATTAAAAAATATTTCAACAATAAGACAACAACCTTGCGTATCAAATGCAAATGCAGACTAACTTTAAGGAATCGTCTACGCTTTCACTGTGTAAACCTTGCCAATATCAGCAGCATATCTTAATATCCTTGTATTATTTGGAAGTGTCTCCATTATCAAATTAAATATATCTACAAAAATTGAATCGATATTGTTTTAGATTTGCTTTACATTTTAAAACGAATATAATAAGTTGTTTGTTTTTCATTCATGAACTTTTTGTTAAATTATAAATAAATTAATTTAATACGGTTTTCATATGATGACAACACTCATCACAATATTTAAAAAGTGAGTTTCCCGATAAATACTGTTTTTTGAGAATTGTCCTTTATAATGCATTATTAAATATCTCTAATATTATTTTGAAATTAATTTAATATTATTATCATTCAAATACCCGTTCGATGTATTAATTGTAGTAAAATAATTATATGAAATATTATTCTTCCATCTGGTAACACTGGTGGTTGAGGGATCCGTACAGAAATACAGACATACATATAACATACACACACTTATACAATTATATATATTATATCTATACGCGGTAGAAAGTCTTTTAATAAGATAATTTAAGAATATTCCTTTTATTATTAATGAGCGAGTAATTATGTGGAGCTTAGAGTTAATACTAGCCTATTCCACATTTTGCTGAACTGAGATATTTGGCAAAATTTTCTAGTGGAATTAGCTAGTATTGAAAATTAATTGATTGATTGATTTTAAAAGTGAAAGATTAATAAAACAATCATGGCCGTATTTTGAAATAATAATAATATGTATAAAAATAAAAAACGGTAATATAAAATCACAAAATGTATGATATATTATTACTAAAAATACAAGTAATATAAAACTAACAATTTCATTGACTGGATTTGGAATAGAGCAACGCTGATAATTTCAGTAAAACTTAACACGAATTACATAGTTTTCACTATCATATTGTGTTCTTTGTACACAGCACTTTAAGTCTTATTTTACTTATCTATTTTGTAAGTGGAAAAGGTTAACATTGATACCAACCTCCACATATATGATGTTAATACTGTTGTAATATTAATTAATTATTTAAAAAAAAAAATTTTTGTAGTCGTGCTGGCATTACATGAAAGCCTTTAAAATATTTGAAGTTCAATTAAATGTATGTTTTTAAAAGGGTGCTAATTATAATTAAATTTATTTATATTGATTCAAAATTTTCGATAATTTTACTTTAAAAGACACCTTAGGTTTTGTCGTTTAGGGCGCTGCTTTTACCACTCGTACTATTTATCTGTCATTTGTCAATATTTCTAATAACATCACACCGTCTTTCACTTAATATGCCATTAAAAGTTGCTTAGTACATCCAGGAAAAATAATATGGCACTATGTAAAATATTTACATGATTTTTGTAAGAAAAATCTTGTTTGTTGTTGCTCTTGATTGTCGAATTATCAAACGTGTCGGATTTTATACTTCAGTTTTTGCAGGTGGCGTATATGTATAATATGCGCATGTAGTAGTACCGCCCATGTTCCAAAATATGAAAACAATACGCATGGCACTTCTATAGATATAAATTCATTGTTTTTTTTTTTTGAGTATCCTGTCTAAAGACATCTTTCTCGTCGTCTCTTGTCACATTGTCTTGAGGGTTGGTTGTCCAGTGACGACTCAATCCCGGCGTTGTGTTTTAGTTATAAGTGTTCAAGTGTTCATACTTGTTTTATCAAGTAAACACCATTGTCAGTCCTTGAATCTTGCTGGCAAGTCAAGTTGTCTGTATTTTGTAGACGTCTTGCGTAGTCTACGGTCAATAAATCCCTCGCTAGTACGTTCGGGTGTCTTTTTAATCTACTTTGGTACGTTTCGCTGAATATTTTCAGTTCTTCGCGTACTGTCATTGTTTTAGAGTCCTGTAATAGGACCCAGTTGGGTACGTACCATGGAGCATTTAAAATTGCTCTCAGGGTCTTGTTTTGTAACCTGTCGATACTGCTGATATGAGTATCCTTAGCTGTCCCCCACAGTTGACATCCATATGTCCAAATGGGTTTGGTTATTGCTTTATACAGCAATAGCTTGTTTGTAAGTGTGAGTTGGGAATGTCTGCCAATCAACCAGTACATTTGTCTTTTTTATGTTCTATTTGAAGCTCAGAGCAAGGAAATAATAGAGTCGCAGAGTTTTAGGGAACTGTTAACGTCTTATTGTTCTCTATTTTTAAATATGATGTATACAAGTGGAGGCGAGACAGAAGTATACTGCCGCGCCACCGCCTTCAAGTGGTATGTTACTATGAGGAAGCGAATTTCACAGGAAATTGACGATCTGATGTACTATGTTCCAAAAGTATATTACGCATTTTTATTTGCAAATTAAAAATGAAAACAAAATTTAATTTATTAATCCAATAATACCACATAATGACTACAAATAATAATAATGAATTAATAAAACGAAAAATTATTTATCTATTACCATATAATATATATTTGAAATGGTTTTGGGATATTAATATTATGAAATGCTAACAGGAATTTGAAATTTCACATTCCTAATTGCATTTGTTTTTGCAAGGTTTACACAGTGAAAGCGTAGATGATTCCTTAAAGTTAGTCATTAGTTTGTGTACTGCGTTTGATACGCAAGGTTGTTGTCTTATTGTTTAAATATTTTTTTAATAATGGTTCGTTTGTAGTGAAATTTTGTGAATCCAAATCCATGAATCAAAAGGATATATCTTTTTTTCGGTGAGTACCTATATCTTAATACATATTTTTTATGTAAAAAATGCCTGATTGATGAATAAATTATTAATTAATTATTTCATTACGATTTGAACTTATAATGAACTACCTTCATTCGAATTGGGTAGAAAAATCAAAAGAAATCTCAAAAAACATATATAAAGAGTTTATTGTTTATTTTTGAAGTATCTTTAATTTAAAAAAAATCGCCGGATTGACGTGTTTATTAATTTAATACTCTATATGGATTAACCGTGTGATTTCTATTACATAATTAATAATTCTTTATGTATACTTGATATTATTAATAACGTGGTAATATTTCTTGGGCACCCAGTTGCAAAAGCCGGCGCATACGATTACTTGGTCAGTGTTGGCTTCACTATTTCATTCAAGTTAGTGTTTTCACAATAACCAAATTCCAGACAGCAGCAAACATATTTGTGTGTTTTACCCAATGAACAAATCGCAATTGGGCAGTTACACTTGCTAGCATGTGTTTGGCATAGCATTTGTCAGTTAATATAGTGACTATTTGACTCTAATACTTTCGTGTTTTACAAAATATTAAATTGATCAGCTGTATTATACTTTATAACATAGACTACGTTTGGGATAAAGACGACTAATATGAGCATGTCTGGTGATGGAAAAAAATGCGATCAAAGGATTTATACTGGTGTCAATAGTTCGTCCAAATTAAATAACGAACATGTTTAAATTATGGATGTAGATAATGTAAAAATTAATGTTTTTTTCACTTACGTTTGGATAATAGTGTTTTTAAATTTATTTTTTATTTCAGGTGTAGCAAAAACTATTATCGATTTAGAATCACTAATGAACGAGAACAAACTCAAAATATAAAAATCACAATATCAAGAGAATAATTCGTAATTTGAAGACTGAAAAAATGTAAAAAGTGTATTTTTCTTAGTAATAAAATCGAGAACATAATAGTTGACCAATGAAACTGTATGGAATATTTAATTAATAATAATAAATTGTTAATTCATTTCCAAATAAAAGCATCAAAACAGGTAATTGCATGCCATTTGACGATGCAAATATTTTAAAATTGTCTTCTCTAGAAATTATAAATTTTAGTTATCCTCGACAAGTAAAAAATTATACTTTGGATTCCGTAATAAATTTGACAGATATTTCCCATTTTATTATGTTGAAAATAACAATTTCGTTTCATCTATAGTGGAATATATTGCCGGATTTACTGTTAAATATTTTAAACTAAAATTGACTTATAGTTCATGTTTAGATGCACGCGTGGAAAATAAATTCATTAATTACTCATGATGAATTTCTCAAAAAGATCGTGGTGGTTTAACTAATCCCTCACAAGATATTGTCAATGTAAGCAAAGCTGCTGAAAACTTCGCTCCATAGATATCAATAATGTACTACTTTGATATCAATTTAAATTTTTTCTCCATTAGAAAATCATTCAATACAACAAATTAAAATAATTTCTTATAAATACCTAGATATTCGACTACATTATCACACTTTTTTTTATTCTCCTTATATCCGTGTTCGAAATTTGTATAAAAGATTAATTTTATTTAATAACTAATAGTTGAGTTTATATTTGTTAATCTTAGAATGTTTTTTATATTAAGTATTTAGTTTTTTTATATAGTGTTGTATTAACAGATAAATGTATGGCATATATATTTTATTATTTTTATTTGTTACCGCCAACGCCACTGTATTTCTTATAGTTATAAGTTTAAGAGTGGGGAGTGGGCATGTATTTTATAACAACAATTGACATCGGCTTTGTGACTCTAAAATTTGAAGGCTCTTTGTTTTAATGTATTTTTGCCATGTTAGGCTTCTGTCAAGGTGTATACCGAGGTATTTAGCCGAGTTTTCTTGTGGAATATTTTTCCCAGCGATTTTCACTGGTAGGAATGTCTCTTTTTTGTGTGTAAATGTCACGTGTGTGGATTTGGTTTGATTGACTTTAATTCTCCATACTTCAAGCCATTTTTGTATTGCGTCAAGGTGTTTCTGGAGTAATTGTGAGGCAGCTGTTGGATCTTTGTCCGAAGCGAGTATGACGGTGTCGTCAGCGCATGTAGCCAGTGTTGTGGGTACTCCAGATCTTATAGTATAATATTTAGATTTGAATTTTCGTTGTCAAATTTAACATAGAACTGTCTGTCGGCCAAGTACGATTTAATAATATCATACATGTTTTTGGGCAATTTTTCTTTTACTTTATAAAGCAGGCCTGGGTGCTAAACTTTGTCAAAAGCTATCATGGCCGTGGCTTGCGAGCTCTTCGGTTATTTCGGCGATGTCTGCCGTGTGGTGAAGGTTTTTGATTATATCCTTATATGATCGGTTTTCTTTTATCTGATACGAATGAAACTCCGTATCTCTATTTTTTAACCCTGTGATTACAGGTATATATGTATTTCTCAGACTTAGTGATCTGTATTTTTAATTTGGTTTTACCCAGCTGTTTTATTTAGTATGCTCCTTGAGCTACTTGGTCTAAGAAGTCTGTCAGTCGTTTGATTCTCTACCGTGTGCACAAATATAGGTGGTGGCTTTGGAGTATTTTTGCCAATCACCTGCTCCTCTTGTTTGTCTTGTAGTTTTTCAAATCGATTTTCTGTTGGCACAGCAAGCCAGTTTTTGTTTGGACATGCCTGTTTGGCTTTACTGGCATTTTTCGGACTAGATATTCTCTTCGTTTTTGACGGGGCTTTGATCCAAGAATCTAGCGTATTGTTAGTCGACGCGGCAACAGGACATTAATGATCCAGTTCCATTGTCTTATATATAAGGTGGTAAAATTTTAGTGTAAAATAAATAACAGTATGATACCGTTATCAGTAGAGAGCGGGCAGTGCGCCAGACCGGTTTGGTGGTTGCGTCATTTGTGCACTCGACACTTTCGAACTTGCGAAACCATGCACGAAGCACTTCAATACACGACTATACACAACGGCTGTCTGGATTGGAACTCTATGGATTGATAACATGTTTTAAATACTTGCAATTCGAACGCTTCTTTTCTTGACTGAAGTATTTAATTGATTTTGTATCCATTGTAAAAAATCCCATACATTTAAAATATTTTAAGGATTTTCTTATTATAAATACTTTACTTATATTTTTATAATTGCTTCTTTTTTCAGCTTTCTTTCTTGGCGAAGAAGACGAAGCTTCAGCACCAATTGACTGACGCCAAGAAGCTGAAAGAGAATATTGATAGACGTGGTATTATTGTATCAAATGTATTGGCCCAACAACTAGGCGATGAGTTTTTCAGAAAGTTTTGCAGCTTTATATCAGACAAAGTAAGACTGGTCATCTTCACGAGGGATGTTAAGAACAGGCTGGATCTCACTAAAAACCTAATAGACTACCTTTCCACCAGAGATAATCTGTCTTAGTTGAAAATAAACCAGACTGGTACGGGTGAAGAAATTATCTAGTACTAATTGATTATTTGAATTTACCTGTAATAAATATGTGCAATGTCATCGTCCTCTTTCACAATCGCTTCGTTTCATGATTTGGTTCACAAATGGAAATCTCCCGTTAGAAGCGTTTTAAACAGAGACTTGTATAATATACAACTTGCATTTGCATGGACTTAAAATATGATTAGCAATGGTATTACACATTAAAAATGTGCGGAAATAAATATTGCAAACTATACATATGACCTGGCAACATTGTATTTTGTTGGCGCAAAACAGTTTCGTTTGTTATTTTCTTCCAGGCCAAATCTACTCTACACATTAATGAAACAATGTATATATGAATACGTATCACAAGAGCAGTCTAAAAGTTCGTGGTAAGCCGCTTAATGCAGTGCAATAGAAGCAGACTTAATTAAAAATTGAACAATTAAACTAGCCGATTTAGAGAATTAGGTCAGTTATATTTTAGGATGTGCTGTTTTATTCCTAAAATTATTTTAACATCATTTACAATGTTTTGAATGAATTTTTTCAACATTTCTGCGCGACATGGCTCTGACATTATCTTATCCAATAACCGAGGACTTTATAAAACATATGTAATTTTTTATTGTAAATTAATTTATTTTAAAAACAAAAAAATCTCCAATTTTTTGTGACCTTTAGAATAAGCCCTTGAAAATATAATATTTTAAGTTCGTTAAATGATAATTTGTATACTTCTGAAATAAGCGTTATTTTGATTTTTTTTATTTAATATTATAAATATAAAATATACAGTTTGAGAACCACAAATCTGCTAGCAATATACCAGAGATTCTAAACTATTTTTTTTTGCAAATTTTAAAATATGTATATATACTCACCTTTTTAATAGATTTTTTTATTTTTGACTTGATTATTTTGCGATTACTGTAAAACTGCATTAACTCCAGTGGCTAAGTAGGCTGCTTTTGAATGAAGGGTAATAGTGTCGAATACCAAAGCTTCATGCAATCTATTTTTTTTTAAATTCAATTGTGTCGAATTGTCTTTCAAATTTAATTTCTACACTTCATTTTTTTTCACAAACATTTGTTTTAAAATATTTATTATTAAATTTTGTTAGAGAGTTATTATTAAAGTATATGCTTGTGTTTAATTTCGATTGATTATTTTTATCATCCGTAGATAATTAATACTTACTAGTCTCTTACTTGAAGGCGGATTCACGAAGAGTTACCTTATGATCCAAAAAAATTATAATTGTATGTTTCCATAAAGATATGTATATTTATTATTTAGTATTCCTAATAAAAATACAAATTGGATTAAGTTGTTAACATTGTTTTATTTATCACCATTGTCATCGACAACACACAAATTTGGCGAAACTACTTTCTTCAAAATCATACATATATGATTTTTTTATAAGAAGAAGAAGTAGTTATAATTTTTCTATTTATCACAGGAGACCGTTACTAGTTTTTTTAAATAATATATTTTTTTGGTCATTGGGGTCATAATCCAAACATTTTTTTGTACTATTTAGTAATTTTTTAAACTAAATTTATTATACTAATATACTTACCATTTTTTGGTAAAACCAAGCACAATGCAAAATTTTTAACGCTTTCAAATAAAATATATATTAAAAAAAACAATTTTTAACGCACATTGAAAAGTTTATTGAAGCAAAATGAACATGGATACATGTTTGAATAAAATGTGTTTAAGTACAAAGCAAAATTGAATATATAAGATGCCAAAATTCTGGTACAAAACTCTATATTGTTGGAATGTATAAATAAATTTACATATTGATACAATATAAAATATTGTGTATAAGTGTAGTTAAAAAATATTAATCAAAAAAAGGTAATTGTGCAATTATAATAGTTTTTTTTTGCATTTTTTCTAAGTAATAACTTACACTCTAATAATGTATTAATATAAGACTAGAAATAACATCTCGATCTTTAATAGTAATACAAACAATTCCCATCATTCATAATGATTATAGGCCACTTCTGCTTGATATTTTTTTTTACAAAAAATCACTTCTCCTTTTAGATATTAATTATCAACATTCCTAAGATAGATCGAGATTTTTTTTTTGATTAAAAGTCAAAAAGTGTTTAAAACATACATTAAATAAATAACATGACCGGATTTCAAATGGCCAAGTAAATTGTTCCAAGCAGTATAATTATTAACCTAACCCAGATGCAACTGGGGTTACATTTTATAGACTAGATACGAGTTAATTATGTCACTTATAAAATAAATTATTCAAAAAATAAGGTGATTGATCACCATGTTGGAAATAGGAGTGAAAATAATGATTGTAGATAATAAATTGTTCCAAGTGAAATATAAATGTGGTCGTTGCTAAAGAAAAGGGTTTTTTTCCATCAACTCATCTCAAGTCTCTGAGGAAGAAGTCTTTGAAGTCTTCATAAATCATTACATGAATATTATAGTGTAAGGAGTAACAAAAATAGGGTAATATCTTATCAGTTTTTAAGCTCAGATGTGTATAAACATATATAAATATATTAGTTAAAATTGGGATTGGAAAAAATGGAAAAAGTAATGTGACCCTAATTTAAATGCTTATTTTTACAATTTCAAACTACTGATTCTACAACACTACTGTTTTTTTTTATATCTAATCAACCCAAATACCAAGACTATTAAAACCCACTATCACTTGTTTTGCTTTGAAGCGATGTCTAACCACCATTTTTATTACAATCTAAGAATTTGACATCAAATTTAACTATAATCTAGTTAAATTAAAACCTCTTAAAACCACATTCATTTCCAACCCGCTCGGTTCGTCTTTTCCGATATCGCATCACTGAAATTCCCCAATTTAATAGAGTTGACTTGAATTTTATGCTTGTTACTTTAAGTGTAAGTCCAGACCAATGGCGACAGCGACACTATAGCGTCGCGTTGGGGACACATTATGGAGGTAAATAGTTTGATGCATAGTAACAATATACAGAATGGGGCAGCGTAGCTTCTCTATTTCGTAATCAAATTAAAAAGAAGACACTTGTTTTATTTCATTACGAAATTATGCTGCCCCACCCTGTATATTATGAATTATAGGAAAATAATACTCAGCGTCGAGGGAATTTTTAAATAAATTAATTAATAACAGGTATGCAAAAATAGTATCAATCGTAAAAAGAAAAGAAAGACAGCGCAAAATATTAAAAAAAACAGTCAAATGTACAGGTAAGTGTCGTCAACGCAACGCTGTAGTGTCGCTGTCACCCTTGTATGAATCCCATGTTATACAACAAAGTTTAGTAGTATTTTTATGGTGTCGGTGTGGCGAAGTGAATATGAGTGGCAGGTACTCGTGTTGGAAGCTTCAAGTCCCTCTCGTGTTCTGGTGCAGTATGTTTGTTATTATCACTTGGTTACAACCTCAAAAGAACACTTCCATTTTTAGAATATACAACCCCAAACCCACCCCTAAAACTCCCCCCTAGAGCGATGCGATATGTGCCAATTTAAACACTGTCTTTAGAGCATCATTCCAAATACCATCAAAAATTACCAATCCTCACGCACAACATCAAGATTTGAGATAAATGTGATTACATATTTAAAATCTTAACTCTATTAAAAACGACATTAAATATCTTATTTCTAAAATCAGAGCTAATCAATGATCAAACTCCATTCGATTCACAAAAGCACATTTAGTATATAGTTAGCAAAAGTCCAATAATACAATGAGTAAGTAATATAACGCCTATTCGCGTACTACTTCCTAACTTTTACTATATTTTACTAAACCTTAACCTTAACTTACCATGTGACCTCTACCATTTGTGGTTAAATGGGTTCACATGGTTAATTTCTATTGCTGAGATGCACGTTATGCATTATTAAGCGATGTGCTCCATAACGCAGATAATTGGAAATTAAAATTTATACAAATTATGTTTTCTATTCTACTTTACTATCCCAATTTACATCAATATACAATTTATATAATATGTTTTAATAACTAGAGGTATACACATGTACGTAGTAAGAATACAATAGGGATAAAATTTGACACACGGTTTAGTTTCGGATACAATATAAAGAGACAAATTATCTTATACAGTTTAAAAAATGGTCAGCATTCCTAAGAAGATCGGGTACATGGATAGAAAAAAAATGTCCAAAGACATAGAAAAATATTATCGGGTATATGAGGTATGTATTAGAATATTTTGTTATAACTAAAACTGTTTATTCTTCTGTCGATGTTTATTATTCTAATGCACTAACACATATTTAAGCACTTCCTTCTTTAAACACTTCGATAAATAGACATTCATTAGTTCTTACACTATATGTATAATTCACACATTGTTTAATTGTCATTTTTAATTCTGTTTGTATCACTCTCATTTTTTAATTGTCATTTTTAATTCTGTTTGTATCACTCTCATTTTTTAATTTACTGATTTTTGTCATGTCCGGGGTTTTTTCGTACAGGGTACGATTGTCATAATCGGGAAGTTTTGTATCGGTATGGCGATACGGTTGTCACAATCGAGGATGGTTCGATGCAACTTGAATGGTGATGGTGGTCTTCAAATGTTGCAGAGTAAATAAACTTAAAAGTTTGTTTATATTTTAGTTTCGTGGATTGTAGCCGTTGCAATGGTCGGAGTAACATGCATTCGGCTACTTGTTCCGGCCAAAAGAGCATTACTTGGAGACGCTTCAGAAGCTTCGACGTCATAAAAAGCTTCCACCTGACGAGTATTTCGTAGACCATTGAAGGTTTGTACAGATCTCATGTCTTCAAGCGTGGATTTAAAAGCTCTGATTACTCGCAATTGTGTTTGTAATCTTGCAAGACCGCGAATCCATAGAATTCTGCCTGCGGGTGTTTTTTCCGGTTCTGCGCTATAACTGTCATCACAATTATCATCGGCATCATCATCTTCACGGTGCTTTCCTCCCCATGATAGCATTCTGGGGATTTTTTCAGCCGGAATACAATTTATGATCTGGCCCCATACGAGGGTTCCCATGCCGAAAAGTAAACACCACATCCATTGTTCCATGTTGAGTGCTTTTGTGGCAAATGCAAATGTTCCAAATTGTACGATTATTACTTGAGCAGCAAATGTACCCACCCAGATAGTGTAAAATATTGGGTTTGTGAATAGACCTTTCAAAATGTTACGTTCGCCGTGAATTTTACGAGCGTTAAGTTCGTTAAAAAGGGTCATCATTACAAATGTGTTGAATATGATCGTGAAGTGATGGGTTGGTGCGGAGCCTAGTCCTGCTTCTCGACCAGATTCAACGTCAAATATCTTCTCGCCCTTGAATAGGATGACAAACACTACTGTCAGTTGATAAATTGCTTGGCCAATGATGTTCTTCATCATGGTGCGAGAGATCAATGCCTTGGTACGGCCATACGGCTTACGGAGAAGTAGATCTTCAGTAGGCATCTCAGTAGCCAAAGCCAATGAAGCCAAGGTGTCCATAATTAAATTTACCCACAACATCTGAACGGCTCTGAGGGGGCTATCTTGAACGGCACAAGCTCCGATGAAAGCCACTACGACGGCTACAACGTTGACAGTGAGTTGGAATTGAAGGAATTTTGCGATGCTGTCATAAACGTTTCTACCCCACATTACAGCTTTAACGATACTTGTAAAGTTATCATCTGTCAGTATTATATCAGATGCTTCTTTAGCAACATCGGTTCCAGCAATGCCCATTGCAAAACCGACATCTGCTTTCTTAAGAGCGGGGCCATCATTTGTTCCATCTCCGGTCACAGCAACAACTTCACGGTTGTTAGAAAGTTTACTATCTATGATGCCTTTGACCAAAGTGTATTTATCGGCGGGAGAAGATCTGGCAAGAACTCTGAGATTTGGCCAAACTTTATCGAGTAACTCCTGCTTCACATTGCCAGCTTCATCTCTGATTCTACGATTGAATTCTTTTCCATCCAATATTAGACAATCATCAAAAGGCTTGATAATACCGCATTTGACGGCAATTGATCTGGCAGTGTTGATATTGTCACCAGTCACCATTCGTACAGTTATTCCAGCTTTTTGACAAATACGAATGGCTTCAGGTACTTCAGGTCGTACAGGATCTTCGATGCCGACAATACCGAGGCAGGTCAAATTTTGGACTAAAGAATCTTCTTCTTCTTCCCAATTTGGTTCTTTTATAATATGAACTTGGTTCACATCTGGTTTATTGTACACGAAATCTTTGTAGGCAATTGCAATCGTTCTGAGTCCGTTATCTGCCATCGGCTCAATAACTTCTATCAATAGACGTGCTTGTGTTTCAGATGTCATTTTTTCCAAGCGGCCGTTCTTACCGTAGATGAAAGAACATTTCTTTATAACCATCTCAGAAGCGCCTTTACAATACAGTCTGTAACCACCTGTTTTAAGAGGTACTACGGTGCTCATAGACTTTCTGGTAGAATTGAAAGTGTACACTCTGGTAAATGTTTCTTCTGGATGAATTCGTCTCACGGCTTCATAGTTGCGTCCAATGGTGTTGACGTATCCTAGGAGAGCACATTCCGTTTTGTTGCCTACTTGAGTGGGCAATTCAGCTGGATCATTTGCGTATATTATTTTAGAAGTATATGCAGAATTAATACATATGGCTTCCACCATAAGATTTCCAACGAATTTAGGTATTTCTTCGTATCTTGGATTGGATTTTATTAATTTGTCACAAACGAAAGACTCGACAACGGTCATTCTGTTAGTTGTTAGTGTACCGGTTTTATCTGAGCATATTGCAGTGGCATTACCCATAGTCTCACAAGCATCTAGATGTCTCACCAAGTTGTTATCCTTCATCATTTTTTTGACAGAGTATGCAAGTGATAAAGTAACTGCTAAGGGAAGGCCTTCAGGGACGGCGACAACAAGAACTGTAACGCCAATGATGAAGTGACGGACCAAATAATTGATGTAGTGGCTTTTCCAGGGTTTCTGATCAACGACGAATGTTCGAATACAAAACTGTATGCACAGAACAATAATCGTCAATATTGCGATTGTTGATCCGGCATACCCGATTTGGATGGCAAGTTTTGTTAATTTTCCTTGAAGTACTGATTTTTCCTTCTTATATTGATTCTCTAATTGATCTTCGCTAACTATGGGTTTTTCTTCTTCTCCCTGAGAATCAGGGGGACTGTAGCCAGCTTCTGCGTCAGATGGGGTACGTTTCTTTTTCTTTTTCTTATTCTTTTTCCGTTTCTTTTTGGGTGGTTCGGGATCTTCACTGGTAGCACCCAGGAGCGTGAATATGATACCTGCTTGAGAGTTGACTCCGACAGCAGTGACTAACATTTTCCCGCTACCTTCCATAACGTGAGTGCCTGATAGTAGAATGGGGTCGATATTTTCTCCTTTTTTTACTTGATCCGATTCACCTGTCAGTGATGATTCATCAACTTTAAGGTCATTACTTTGTATAAGGATACCATCGGCAGGCAGCAGGTCACCATACTTAACCTGGCATATATCGCCGACGAGTATATCCGAAATAGGAATTTGAACCTGTTTTCCGTTTCGAACGACAGTAAATTTGTGTTCGCCCTCGATTCTATTCTGGAGTCCTCTGAATTGTTTTTCTTTAGAGTAGTCATTAAATGCTGTTACTAAAACAACCACTGCGACGGAAAATAGAATGGCTGCGCCTTCTATCCATCCGTAGTGTTCGTCTTTTTCATCGGGTGTGGTTTCATCTTCTGGGGTGTAAAACGCTAAACCAAGAGAGATGAAGGCGGCGACTTCCAGGACTATCAGAGTGATATCCTGAAGTGCCTCCCATACCAATAAGATAAAGGTTTTTGATGGTTTCGGTGGAATTGAATTTGAACCAAAAGTTTCTCGGCGATTCAGGAGATCTTCGATATCACAAGTTAAGCCTTCTGAGGGATGTGTGTAGAGCTTGCTACAAATGTCCCAAACACCTCCATATGATCTGAGGCGGGACAAACCTTCCATCCCTCGTAGCTCCATTAGTTCCCTAAGTTGCTTCAGGGAGACGCCATATTGGCGTGGGCGACCTTTGATTGTCGCCATGTCTGCTATGGATAGCCGACTAAAAATGAAATAAAAACAACATCTATGATACAATCATTCACAAACAATTGAAAATGTTTTTTTCGGAGTTACATTTTATGTATCTTCAGTTGAAATGTTTATTAAAATGCTTTTTTTATCATTCACAAAATGTCCTAGCTGAAGTCCATTATTCGTCGAACCGTATTAAATCGATATATTAGCAGTTCGTACAATTTGATGTATCATGGCGGACCAAGCAGATGAGTTTGACTGAGACAAGACTGTAATTAAGGTCATTAACAATGCTTAAACAAAGTGTTGTCTGACTCAGACTCGTTTAGTTGATCCGTCATCAATATATTTATACATATGGTTGTATGGTCTTCTAATATATCGATTAAATATGAAAATTTTTAAATTTATATCTATGAATACAAAATTACTTACCGTTGATGGTGAAAAATCAGTAAATTAAATCAGGTGGTACATGGTAGATGCCACGGTTGATCTTCATTCTGTGTAATAATAAAGAAAATGTATATATATAATTGTATTTAACACATATGAGGAAGAGAAGAGGGCAGGGGAGGGGGAGTCCAATTAAAAATTCCGTGGTACATTATTCCGCCCCACCCCTAGAAAATTTCCTGCGAGCGAATTTTTT
>JAGTTH010004755.1:0-14566 GCA_022606485.1 Agraylea sexmaculata
GATTTCAATTTTGCTTTAAAGTGTTTTATCAATCAAAATATTCTTTTGATTTTTAAAAATTGATTATATAATAAATAAATATTTATGCATGATCAAATTATATAAATATCTATAAAAATGTGAAATTTATTTAATATTTTAAATGGTAAATATTTCTGATTTTTTGCTTTGTTTTAATGGGAAATTTTCTATTTTGAGCTTTTAAACGTAGTTTTATTAAAACTTAAACATAATTTTTTTATTTTTTTTATTATAACTTAAAAATAAAATGTTTAACGGTTTTTTGGAAAAAGCGAAGAATAAAATAATATTAAAAGTAGAACCGTATATATATATTTTTTCACTGCATCATTATACTGAGGTACTGTAAATGATGCATTCCCTTTTTATTGTGGAAGGTTCCCCGAATAGGTATATTATAACCACTCAAATTTACTATATATCTTTATACTATTTTCAAAGTTAAAAAGGGCTTACAATATTATTTAAAACGTATAATAGATTAGGTTGTCTTTTTACGCGAATTCAATCTTGTGGAGCTAGTCATTATTATTATTAAACACATGTATTACGTGTCAGACGGGGTGAAATTCAAATGCAAGAAGATGTTGGTCCACCTGTAGGAAGAATCCGACTCGCGGCAGTGAAGGGTGTTCTGGTTTAACTGTGATGATGATGATGATGATGATGATGATGGTGATGGTGATGGTGATGATGTTGGAGCTTCAGTTGATGACGAATAAACAAAATAACAGGAGCGGAGTATAAGATGTTAATAACAACGCGAATGACGCGGCTGTCACCAACGGCACCTGTATTGTTGCCAGTGCAAGGAATGCCATGCATTTCATATAATATAGCGACTCTGTATATATTATATGTATAATTATTAAATATCTCTAAAATATTATTTTGAAATTAATTAAATAATATTATCATTAAAATACCCGTTTCGAGATTTTTAGATATGTATTAATTATGATTAAATATTTAAATTGAATTATTTATACCCCTGGCAACACCTAGCAACACCTAGCTGTCATAATGGGATTTCGATTGACCATTATTTATAAAACTTTACAGATTACGATTAACTACCTTCTATTGACAGAGACATGAAACGTGTTATAGATAATGGATGAATCTACATTAGTTGCCGGTCAAATAGGACCATTTTACTATTTCGAAAAAGCCCCATTTTATAGTTTAAACAATCATTAAAAATGAACATTTTTTGAAGTTTCATATATTAAGATTAATACTGACAGCAAACATATTTCAAACGAAAGTATACGATATCTCGAAGGTATTCGATACATATTAAGGGCTACTTTCGCATATCTTCAATTATCAACAAATTTAAATGCAGTCTCACTACCAAATATTCTATTCCATTTTGAATATATGGCTCAGTTCCATAAAGACTTAGAGCACACGGAATTTTAATGCTTGTACCCTGATATATTAAGGACTATTTTTCTGTATATAGCGACTTTGTATACGCTGAGGATATTTGAAAGATTGATCCGTACAGACATACAGACATATAACATACACACAGTTAGACAATTATATATATTATAGGGTAATTTTAATTGAAATTTTCAATTTGTTAATGTTTTTTTATGTTCTGCCTGGTTTTTTAAGAGGACGTTTATCTTTGAGTTTTGATTTCATTTTTGCTTTAAAGTGTTTTTTTTATCGATTAGAAGAAATTTTTGATTTTAAAAATGAAGTATGAAAATGTAATGCATTATCAAATTAAATACATCTAACAATATTATGAAATTATTTAATATTTTTTAATGCTCTGATTTGTTTTTTAATACGAAGATAATACGTTTTTTGTTTTTTCATTCGAAAGAAGTTTGAATTTTTTTATTAAAATTATTAATAAAATAATATAATGCATTTTTCATATGATGACAACACTCATCACAATATTTAA
Source organism: Agraylea sexmaculata (assembly GCA_022606485.1). Lineage (NCBI taxonomy): Eukaryota > Metazoa > Arthropoda > Insecta > Trichoptera > Hydroptilidae > Agraylea > Agraylea sexmaculata. Next base: position 1,949 of record JAGTTH010004755.1, read on the forward strand.
AAAAGCGAGTCTCCCGATAAATACTGTTTTTTGAGAATTTTCATTTATTATGCATTATTAAATATCTCTAATATTATTTTGAAATTAATTCAATAATATTATCATTAAAATACCCGTTTCAAGATTTTAGATATGTATTAATTATGATTAAATATTTAAATTAAATTATTTATACACCTGGCAACACTTGTCATGCGTCAAACAATTTGAATTGTATATATAAAATTTTACAGATTACGATTAACTACCTTCTATTGACAGAGACATGAAACGTGTAATAGATAATAGATGAGTCTACATTAGTTGCCGGTCAAATAGGACTATTTTACTATTTCGAAAAAGTCCAATTATATAGTTTAAACAATCATTGAAAATGAACATTTTTTGAAGTTTCATACATTTCGAACTAAACTGACAGCAAACATATTTCAAACGAAAGTATACGATATCTCGAAGGTATTCGATACATATTAGGGCTACTTTCGCATATCTTCAATAATCAACAAATTTAAATGCAGTCTCACTACCAAATATTCTATTCTATTTTGAATATATGGCTCAGTTCCATAAAGACTTAAGAGCACACAGAATTTTAATGCTTGTACCCTGATATATTAAGGACTATTTTCTGTATATAGCGACTCTGTATACGCTGAGGATATTTGAAAGATTTGAAAGATTGACCCGTACAGACAGACAGACAGACAGACAGACAGACATATAAAATACACACAGTTAGAGAAGTTAGAATTATATATATACTAGGGTAATTTTAATTGAAATTTTCAATTTGTTAATGTTTTTTATGTTCTGCCTGGTTTTTTAATAGGACGTTTATCTTTGAGTTTTGATTTCATTTTTGCTTTAAAGAAGTTTTAAAGAATTTTTTTATTTTAAAAATGAAGTATAAAAATGTGGAAATTGTTATGCATTATCAAATTAAATACACCTAAAAATATATTGAAATTATTTAATATTTTGAAATGCTCTGATTTGTTTTTAATACGAAGATAATAAGTTGTTTGTTTTTTCATTCGAAAGAAGTTTGAAATTTTATTAAAATTATTAATAAAATAATATAACGCGGTTTTCATATGATGACAACACTCATCACAATATTTAAAAAGCGAATCTCCCGATAAATACTTTTTTTGAGAATTTTCATTTATTATGCATTATTAAATATCTCTAAAATTATTTTGAAATTAATTCAATAATATTATCATTAAAATACCCGTTTCGAGATTTTAGATATGTATTAATTATGATTAAATATTTAAATTGAATTATTTATACACCTGGCAACACTTGTCTTCAAGTGTCAAACAATTTGAATTGTATATATAAAATATATCAGTTTACGATTAACTACCTTCTATTGACAGAGACATGAAACGTGTTTATAGATAATGGATGAATCTACATTAGTTGCCGGTCAGATAGGAATAATTTACTATTTCGAAAAAGCCCCATTTAATAGTTTAAACAATCATTGAAAACCAACATTTTTTTACTTTTCATACATTTCGAACAAAACTGACAGCAAACATATTTCAAACGAAAGTATACGATATCTCGAAGGTATTCGATACATATTAAGGCTACTTTCGCATATCTTCAATAATCAACAAATTTAAATGCAGTCTCACTACCAAATATTCTATTCCATTTTGAATATATGGCTCAGTTCCATAAAGACTTAAGAGCACACGGAATTTTAATGCTTGTACCCTGATATAGTAAGGACTATTTTTCTGTATATAGCGACTCTGTATACGCTGAGGATATTTGAAAGATTGATCCGAACAGACAGACATACAGACAGACAGACAGACAGACAGACAGACATACAGACATATAACATACACACAGTTAGACAATTATATATATTATATATTTTAATAGAAGCTCAATATAATTAATAGGATTTTTAAGTGGCATCAGCCAAGGTTAGGCTCAGGTTACTTCATCTTAAAAATATAGCCCCGTTTAAAATATGGCCTACCGCAGAGAATAGTCGGCTCAGTCTGTGAAATGTATAAAAAGATGATTAGCATAGGTGTTTCCCTTCGTGGAAGAAGCCAGTGGCGGGCGGTGACCTTCCTAACAACCGGATATAAAGAACATACGCTATTATTGTATACGGGAGTAAAATATGTATTTATCATTCCCGCTTTGCAATCGAGCGTTCGCCATAATTCCGATAGCTCATTTAGTATTTAGTCGTTGAACAAAGGATGCTAAATATAACATGGAGGCTGGGTGACGCAGCAATGGCGAACAGGCAGAGGACTCCCTGTGCGACTTGCTCCTTTTTTGTCTGCCATGTTGCCAACGCATGAGTACCATTAAGGATTCTCACAAGCCACCAGGATGTGCCAGTGCTAAAATAAGCCAAGGTTGATCCTTCGTCTGTACTCGTCTGCCAGGACTCCATTATCTGATTATCATTTCATATATTCCAAAAAACTCCTGACCCACTAAATAACACGTCATTTATGATATTACCAGGGTAATTTTAATTGAAATTTTCAATTTGTTAATATTTTTTTATGCTCTGCTTGGTTTTTTAAAAGGACAGTTTTATTTGAGTTGTGATTTCATTTTTCTTGTACCCTGATACACCAAGAACTATTTTTCTACATATAGCTACTCTGTATATATTATATGTATAATTATTAAATATCTCTAATATCATTTTGAAATTCATTAATATTATTGTGATTAAAACACCCGTTTCGATTTTATAATAAATAATATTAGAAATATTATTTATTCTTCCATCTGGAACACTGATGGTCGAGGGAACTGTACACACACCTTAGACAATTATATATATTATTATTATAGAAGAGACTTTCCTATTAAAATATCGTATAGATATTAATTATAGATTATGGGATAAGGCGCATGGCTACAAATACTGTGGTCATGGGTTCAAATCCAGCTTAAGTTAAAAAAAAAGTTTTTGATCGGTTATTACGACTCGGAGATCGGGAATTTTATTAATAAAGTCCCGATCCATCGTCTTGTTTAAGGTTTACTCTGATTTCCTGGACTGTAAGGTAAATACTGACGTGACTATTAAGTCGGTGACCCGAGTAATGGTTTTTAGATTACCGACAGACAATGAATTTACACGTTGTATCTAAAAAAAATATATTTGTAAAAACCTTCTCAAAAAATCTAAACCTCAGGCAAAATATAAATAAATTATTAAATATGTTTATAAATAATCCAATCAATGATTTTCAGAATATTTTTTGAGGATGATAAAAAATGTTGCTTTGGCTTTTTTATGCTTGCCAAAGACACGATAAACATTTAATTTACTTACAATATATTATATATAAAAAATTAAATCCTTACTTTTTTTAATCAAACATATGCTATATATATATGTATTTTTTTGTAACTGACCTTAAAACAACCCTACGATTGTTGTATTTTTATTTGCTAATAACCAACTGTTAGTTTTTTAGATGCCATATGGTTCTTAGTATAATACATATTTCAAAATCGGATTTAGTTATATTGCAATTTATTATTAGAGTTATTTGTGTCGATAGTTTTCACAATAAAATATCCTCTAATTGGCCTCAAAGCAGTATTTAATTGCACGCATATAATATTTCACAATAACACCCCCTTTTAAATGCACATTTAGCGCGTGTGTACGGTGATAATAAATATTAATAATCCGTTATGGTTATCTTGGTTATTTTTCGTTAGAGCGAGATTAGAGCGTATTATCCGGCCACAGTTATTTCCATGAAACTACAGTACAATTAAATTTGTATCAATACAAATTTGTACGGACAGAAGAACACCGTTCATATTTGATGTATTAATAATAACTATCATCGATTTGGCTACACATTATATTATATTTCCAATACTATATGTAGGTTCCATTTATATAAAGTACTGATAACTATTTATTCTGTCTGCATTTTTTAATATTATAATACTAAAAATCATCGTAATCCAAAGGTACTACTAATAAATAAAATTATTCATTATGTTTGTAAAGCAAATGTTATACTTAAAATTTAGACAAGTTAAGAGGTGAATTGTGCAATTTTATAGAATAGTAGTATAATATAGCTTAACTTAAAAATTATATTATACGAGGGTATTTTTAGAATTTTATTACAAATTTGGTTTTTTAGACACAACAACGTGTTAATTAATTTTTGCGATCTTAACTATTACTAGTTACACAGGTCTTAATAATCTGTACTTACCTTACAATACAGGAAATTAGAGTAAACCTAGATCAAGACGATCGTACGATATTTTATTAATATTATTCTCAATCTCCCATTTGTAATAACCGATCAAATATTTTTTTATGAACCCATGACCACAGTATTTTTAACCAGACGCCTTATCCTCTCACTAACATATATTGTATACATTTTAACATTCAAAATGGATTTTTTAAAGCTATGTTGAAGTGAAATATTTCTAAGTGGGTCCATCTCAGACTCGTCTGCTTGGTCCGCCATCTTGATATTTATACATCCAGATGTGTAAATATCAATATATGCCCCGAATAACTTATTTGGTTTTGGATGAATTAATGTACATACTGGTCTATTTAACTATTATACTTCACAAACATGTCCATGAATAATCACCTCAGTATATGACTTACAATCCAGGAAATCAGAGTTAACCTAGATCGAGACGATAGTTCGGGATTTTATTAATAATAATAGTAATAACCAATATCTTTTTTTACTTGAGCTGGACTTGAACCCATTACCACAGTTATTTGTAGCCACGCGCCTTATCCCTTTTATAATTACAATACAATTATTTATAATAAATATTCATATGATGTTTTAATAGGAAAGTCTTTTCTATAAAAATTCACAACTTGTTCTTTAACATTTTTTACCGTTAAGTTTTTTTAGTTGAATATTTTTTCAGGTTATGAATAAAAATATATATATGTAATGATAATTATTTTAACGAATAATAAATTCTACACATGTGCGGTGATTACATACATATAAATTTTAGTTTGAATGATTCTGAATGTTGTATTCGGTGATTTGATAATAATTGTATGTTATTAATTAGTAATTAGTATAAGTCTGTCGAATTGTCTGTATAAATAAAAATATTTTCCCGATTAACCCACTTGTTAAATAGCTCAATCGCTTTCGAAACCACGCGCCCTCTATATGGTCATTAACTTTGAATAAATTATAAAAGCAAATATTACTTTCGATAATATGCTGATTTTTTTTAAATCCATTAGACAATGCGACACACATATGAGAAATTCACTAATTGTTTAATTTGCAAACTGTGCAATTATCATATTTAAATACGATAATTGTAACAATGGAATTTTTAATGATAATTAAACAATAAAAACACAATTCACAATGACGTATGTATGTTTCCAAAAAATGGGTATGAGTATTTATTTATTTTTTTGTGCAAAATTTAGGATTATTTTACTCCATTGTTCAGTATTTTGAGACATTTTTTATACTATTCGTTGTCATTATTTGCAATGACGAGATGTGAACCTAAGCAGATTTCATATACCATCTGCACATCAATATCAAAAAATAAATACTCTATATAAGAAAAGTTACAATAAAATCATTAGTATCCATTAAGTCGGGTCAGTTTTTTAATGTGCAATTTAATTTTTTTTAAATGTATCGGTAGCTAAGTTGGTTAAGTGGTGTTATTTAATTATTAAATGAAACTGCAAGATTTATAGTTCACTGGGACATTGTTAACCTGCAGTTATAGTTTTTTTTAAATAAAATATTGTTAATTAAGTTAAAACCCACCTTAAATGTCGACTTAGAGATAAATGACATCTTTCTCGAAAACTACACACACCAATTTCTCTTTTTATTTAGTTTTGAAATTACACTTAAGTATAATTAAAATAATTTGACTCCGAAATCTAAATACACCTCCACCTCCGATATTAGAAGGTCATACAACTGGATGCTTAAATATCAAGATGACGGACCCAGCAGACGAATCTGACTGAAACAATTAGTGTTGCCTATGTCAAACTCATTTGCTTGGTCCGTCATCTTGATATTAATATATAAATCCTATTATCTGGCATTCTTATCAGCGGTAACGCTCTTATACGAAAAGGACTGTAATTTCAATAAATTGTGAGAAACTTATATATGAATATATTTTACTTACAATTAAATATTGCGTTGATTGTTTAAAAAACGCGTCCATTCAATTATGCTTGAATAATTTCCATAATGAAACTATAATGACAAATTTTGTTATGTGTACACCGCATTTTTTTATACTGCGCATATTTTCTCTCAAATCAACGTTCGTAATTAAGACATTATTATTTAAATATTTTAACAATGGCTTTGCTCTATCAAGGTTTCCATTGATATAATTTGTACAGTTAATGATAAAAATGTGTAATAATTATGAATGAAATTTTTGCACCGCCTAACTAACGGAATGGACCAAAAGTGTGCGTACATATTGTTCAGATCGTTGACCCTGTCGTGTTGTCTGACATTCGGTCTTTTTATAATAATAAACATTATATTCACAACCATTTATTACCGTATTAACACTACGTGTGATATTGTTATCGATGGTTCCCGGATGACTGCACACATCGTTCAATTATTATAATGGATGATCTGTTCAAAACTTGAAAAGCCATATTGTCTGGACATCTCCGTGCTAATATTATGTGTATGTTGGCTATTCCGTTATATTTTATTTTTACCATAGAAACAGGATATCTTATCGCTGTCGCTTATCGCTAATCAATAATTTGTCATTGTGAATAATTTCTCCAAATAAGCCCGCCGCAATAATTTCTCGTCTGTCGACTAATTTATTAATTATTTTCACACTTGCCATATCAATAAATAAATACATACTGTGAATATGGAAACTGTCTCATATATTGATTTAAAATTAAATACAATGTGTGGGTGTTGCTAATATTAAATCTTAGTCATTTTTTATGCGTATCGATCAGTGCCGAATTATGACTATAATAATTTCGGGGTACCTTTTGCAAATTTCCCTATAATGTAGGTAATAAAATGAGGACATTTGAAATGAAAACGAGGTCCAAGGTTTTCCTTTATTTATTATAATATAAATGTATATGCCTGACACCACCGATATTAGAAGGCCGGACAAGTGTATGATAAATCAGTCCAGTTGTATAAATATCAAGGTACGCTCCGAAGAGCTTATGTGGTTTTGGATTATTTTTATACATATTTTAACTGGTTTATTTAACTATTATATTTTACAGACATGCCCATGAATGATAGCTTCAGTATTCACATTACAATCCAGGAAATAATAGTTAACCTGGATTAAGATGATCGGTCGGGGTTTTATTATATTATTCTCGATCTCCCAGTCGATTTATTTTTAGTGGTTGAATCAATGATCATAAGTTTGTGGCCTTAATCGTAAAATGGCTTAAATATGCTCTTGGAGTATTTGTCGTTCATCAAATCGCAGCTGGGGGTCTTGAAAATATTTTTTCTGGTTTTATTTAACGTTAACGTGTGGAAGATATACATAAATGCGATATGATGGCGGTCAGGATTACCACATTTTGAACTGGAAATAATTACGGGACTCGCGTGTTTTTCTTTTGATTAACCGCAACCGTGTCGAGTTTAGTCTCTGATAAATTCCAGAGTACGTATTGGATTATTTTATTTTAACATGTATCCAATATGTTGCACAGTTTTCTCTATGACAGGGTGTTTTTAATATTAAATAAAACACCTTTTTATGGTGAATTCACGCACTGATCGCTTCTGTGAATCGTGTAAATCGAGACATGGCAACGCTTTCATCTTGTCAATAGTTTTACATCGAAAGCAGTCAACGATCGTTTGGCCGGAAAATTGATTCTTAAACATAGTTTCTCAGAACAGCAATAATAATTGATTGATCACATTCACATTCTTAACCGTTCACTGAGCATACATACATATTCGTTTCATTCCTCTCAATGCGGTACTTTTTTTATACAAAACGGTGATGTACATACATTCCGAATTATATATTTAAATATTTTCAATCTACAAATATTAATTTATTATTATTAGGGGAAAACCTTTGTTTTTCTCAATCATTATTGGACTTCATATAGAATTATACTTTGGCTTTCACACAAAAAAAAGATGAAATAGGTAAAAATACTCTCTAATGATAATAAATCGTAAAAACGTTGATTTCTCTCCTCTTACTGTTTTTTCAAGAAAATTAAATTGTTATGAAGTTTTAATTATTTTAGGCAACTACTAAATTTGATGTATTATTTTGTCTTCTTAAAATTTACTCTAATTTGATTGATTTTTATTAATGATTATTATTGTATTTAAAAAATACCTATTCATAAAATGATTAATTCAATAAATCGCATTCAGATTACCAAGAATATTCTATTTGACTCATTTTAATGTGGCATTGTGCAGACACATTTTATTTATCATGTGTATGAATAAGTGTTTTTATCAGTCGCAATATGTAAAATGGAATTTTTAAGTGAATATGAATATTGATGATGTCATGCCTTTCTTTCAGGTTGCTATGGCAACGGGAGTGGATAAGGAAGATGTAAGATCAGCGTATGAAGATGTCCGAGCTGATAATTCTCAAACTGACTGGTGCGTAGAGAATGAAGTTGATTTAATTCGATTTAATAATGCTTGATATTTCTCTCTTTAGGGCTGTTTTCAAATATGAAGGTGCACAAATCGTCTGTTCTGCAAGAGGGTCAGACTTTTCTGAATTTAGAAATCAGTTCACCGACGACGAAAGGGCATTCGGTTACATAAGGTTTAAAATATTTTTATAATATTTAATTAAATTATGTAATGTCTAATAAAATAAAATATACAGGTTACAAATGGGAGATGAGATGTCCAAGCGGAGAAAATTCCTGTTCCTTACATGGGTGGGACCCGGTGTATCTGTTATTAAACGTGCCAAGATGTCCACAGACAAAGCAATGGTTAAAGACATTATATCCGTAAGTGTTGAAAAACATTTATTTCATATCAAAATATCACATTGAAAATTATCAAATCAGATCGTACAAGTATTTTCTAATATTGAATCCAACCATTCTCGAAACGGATTGGATAAAATCAAAACCCGCCATGCACTTGTACTTCGAACCGTCCATTGAAGTTGAAAGGAGTTGTAATGAGACCAAACTGGACACTTGAACAATTAAATTGGCTGTTAATCCAACTCGTTCTTCAAGAATTGCATAAAATATGGCCAACAGTCGATCCAGTGTAAAATATTTCGGTCCCAATTGGAGATTCAGTCTAAAAATAAATAGATTTGTGAAATTAATGCGTATGCAGAAGATAATTATGACAAGATAAAATTGATTTATACTTATCACTGAGGACAGCCTTGGCATTGACTTGTTGCATCCTTTTTTTTTGCTTTCCATGATGTTTCATAAAAAGTCGCTTGTCTTCTTTTTCTGGATTGTAACTAGCTAAATATGCAGCTATAAGCAAAAACTTGGCATAAAATGGGAGCTCAAAACTTTGAGCAAATGATTTTGTTGACGTTAACTCTTCTATTAAATGTTTGTCACTGTTTAATGTCAGAGATTGCAATTCTTCTTTTCTTATTCCCAAACGCTCCATCCTTAGTTCAATATCCCGATGAGAGGAATCTTCAATAGGCTGCATGTGATTTCTTTCGACATTCATCCTCAAGTATAACACTTCCAAACTGGCCTTCAAAGCCGGAGCGATGTTTCTCCAAAGTCTAGTCACATCATCCCAATTAACAGTTTTATTACAAACGGGTTGACAATACTTGACAAAATTTATTCGAGCCATTTGACGCAATTCAACCAGATCTCTACACAATCTATAGAAAACACTCAAAAAAGCATTTAAATAGTTTCCAAAGAACTCTGGTGTTTCAATCTTCTTCTCAAGATCACTGTCAATGTTGAGCTGCCTCGTTGCATACTTGACAAAAGACTTGCGGTATATGGATATAATTTTGAATATTTCATCCTTGTTGTATTGACGAAAGTGAATTTTAAACGGTTCTCGGAGGTGAATCTTACTGGTATACTTTTCAAATACAATGCTAGATACAAGTACAGTGCACACATTCAATTGAGTTAGTTGTGAAAGTATCAAAAATGCCGGGAGTAGGTTTGCATCCATATTTCGTAATCTCTCAGCTTTGTCCAACACAATAACTATAGGCTTAGCACGATCCGTCCCATAAATACGTTTGAGGGTGTCTACAAATTCCATCATATTTTCACACTTATTAGGAGATGTGTACTTGTTTTTATCAAATGTGGCTTGTGTGAGAGTATTGATGATTGTTTCAAACAGTACTCTGGCTGAATAACACTCCACCAAGTTAACGATAACACAGTCATAATCTAGTTGTTTCAGAACTGCGCTGATAATAGTAGTCTTGCCTGTGGCCGTGTCTCCATACAGTAATATACTGTGTACCAGTGGTTCTCCATCATATCCCAAAAAGCCATAAATATCTGCCAACTGTTCTTCACGGCACGGAAAACTCTCACTTATAATGTCAATGAATCTTTCCATTTTGATTTATTTTATAATTAACGTTCAATAATCACAAATTAGACTCGACAACACAACCGGCTGAAGCCGCTGTCATGACAAGTGTCAAACTAGCGCGCGGGAAACTGGGTTGCCATATGCAAAAATATATCCGGAAAATATGTTCATGCATAAATATATTTAATTCTACTTATTTTTTATGTTTTCAGAATTTCGCCGTGGAGTTGCAATTAGAAAACTTGACCGAATTCGACATTGAAGTATTCCGCGACGCTTTAAACCGAGCCGGTGGCGCTAACTATGGTACTGGAGTTAGAGAATTATGAATGAAAAGCGACTGTTTTGTATTTGTATGTGTATTATTTAAATTTTATACAGTATATAAATATATATTTTAAATCTTTATCATGAAATTCATGTGTGTTTGTTTACAGTACTTATGAAATTATTTGAATTACAATGTTAAAGAAATTTTAATATTTTGCTAGTATTTTTTAAAAATGTTTTTTATATAATGCTTAAGATTCATTTCGGATTTAAAATATCGATGTAGATTGTATTACTGTGCATGAACTACCTATTAGTTTTATATATATGATTTACCATTCATAATAAAATTTTATAATGTTAGTCATATGAAAAATCACGCAGTATTGTTAAGGTGTTAAAACAAGGCACTGTACATACAGTGGCGGAATGCTTTATTTCTTGCCAATTATTTTTGTGCACTCATTAGTCTCCTTATCAATAACTATTTACTATTTCTGTGACATAAGTTTTTAATTTTCATTTGTTTATGTTGCACTAAAATAATGTAAACACTTATTAGAAGAAAAAAAGGAGATATATCGAGAAAGTGTATTCTTGCTTTTTTATCTTAAATAAAAGTTATATAGTCTTTGTATAAAACCAAATTCAAAAAAGGAATTTTTGTAAGATTTATTTTTCTCTTAAAATATACATTTCCCCATCACAGATTATGTATTTTTTTCCTTATGGCCGTTTACCAATATTGGTTTATGTTAAATAACTTATGAGTGAAATTTGTTCCGTTAAAGTTCAAAAACTTTCAATTTTCCCCCCTTCACTCTGTAAAGTGATCCTGCCCATTTTATCACCATTAAAATAGGCGACAATTTCATCCAGCGGTCTTCCTTTTGTTTCTGGTAAGAGAAATACAGCAGTAACACCTGCTGAAAATGCCACTAAGGAAAAGAAATAAAACACAACGGATATTCCCACAAGTTCCACTGCTGGTAAGTATAGAAAAGAAATTATGAACGATGCTATCCACACCCAAACAAGTAAAATACTATTAGCGAAACCTCTGGCCTAAAATAATAAATTAAATAAATGAAGTGTTCCATTTATATTACAATGTCTATTTTAAGAATTTCTACTCACTTGTACGACAAATATTTCTGATAGTAAAACATAAGGTACAGGTCCAAGGCCCATAGCAAAAGTTAAAATAGTTATGGAAAGGCATATAACAGGAGCGAGATTAAATGCCGATACATCATAGCCAGCTTGTTTAGTATGGAAGTATGTAGCTACTATTCCAAGACTGATGCACATTATTAAACTAGATGTCACCAGTAATACCTTCATCAAAAAAAATAATATATTCTCCATATTTTGCTGTAAATTGTTTCATTATTACCTTTCGGCCGAGCTTTTCAATAAGGCAGGAAGCAAAAACCGATCCGATGAATTGTACCACACCAAGAATTATAGTACAGAGACTCGTGGAAAGATCTCTACTCGCATCACTGAATATTTGACTACTGAAGGATATAATAGCAAACATGCCAGTGAAACACTGAATGCTGAGAAGAAGAAAACTTTGTTACCATGCTCGTCGTATAGCTCTGGATAAAACTAAAAAGAAAACACTATTAGGTTTTAATGAAATTTGCTAAATATGTACAATAATTAATTATATTTGTGATGTAAATCGTGTTATTCATTATGAGCTATTTAATTACACAACGGCACTTACGAATAGTTTCCACACGGGTAA
>JAGTTH010004757.1:0-33017 GCA_022606485.1 Agraylea sexmaculata
ACCCTGTATATGTATTATAATATTTAATTGAAATTTAGAAATGTGCAATGACAGTAGTGACCTTCATCTCAGCATGAAGGTCAAATAGTGCCAAAATTCAATCAGGAAAGTAGTTCATGAAGGCGAAATAAAAATGTTTGAATGCAAATCAATATTAAGAATTATATTTCCATTTATATAAATGACCCTATGCAAAATTCTCACAAGGCGGATATGAATGGTATTTACAGATTGAGAAACTGGTGTAAATGCCACATATATGGAATGGTCACTTATAATATTTATTATTATAAATATATACATAGTGTATTGTGTAGGCGTATTACGTTTTGGCACGGTCCAAATAATCAGTGGTATTACATTACACACAGATTACTCATTTGGATGAATAATATATCGAGCTATTTCAAGCATTTATACACATATAACATATATAATTGTGTGAGGTGTGGGAATGTTATGTGTACGGGTACCAAGTATTAAAATGATCTATGCTTTTTAGACTTTATGTAACTACAAATATCATATATTAAGAGTGCCTTTTTATGTTGTGATGAAAATAGTTATTTTGTATGAATATTACCCACACTTTGTATAATATCTTTAAATAGTGGCCTAATAATATTAATCCTACTAATAATAAACACTAATTAAAAACACATCAATTATCCGAGAGAGATTAAAATCAAATAAATTACTTACATTTAGGGCGTGATTCTGTGAGAACTAATTACACAATACAATGAGTCAACTAATATTAAATGAATGTTGTATTTTGAAATCGAATTAATAATAATATGTGGTTTAATTTAGCAGGTCGCTGAATAAGATCAAGGCTCGCTTATTATCTAACAATGTGATCGATTGATTTAAAATCGATCTCAAAAGTGTACCGAAATAAATATGTATTGTAGCGCATTTTATCGAGATAAGAGTAAGTGCAATTTCGTGTATGTATACATGCAATATATTCGACCTCGATGATTATTATCCCAGCCAGACACTTTTAAAGCCTGTCTAATTACATATATTAAAATAAAACCAAATCGTGTAAATCAAAGCTCAATCAGTTAATGTTGTAAATAATAATATTTAATTCAAAAGCGGCCTTCAGAATATACATAAACTTTCTCGCCCACTTGTTAATAATGCATTTATAAATGTATAAATCACATAGAACAAAGAAAACTTCAAAAGTGTACTTTCATATATTTTATTATTTATTCACTTCCTGAATGCGAGCACAAGGGAGTCTTATTTGGAACAATGGCGTAATTGCAACAGAATCTTTTTCATTTATTTGACACGCATACATAGTAATTTATTAACATGGCAACATTGGGCGAAGAACTGAAAAAACGAAGCACATCACTCTCGAGAAAATGCCTGCAATTTTCTGATTATATATTTTAACAATATACAATATAATAGTTTTGCAGTGTAACTAATCACAACCCTGACGAGTTTGACACTTGCTCTAGAAACAATCCAGAATATTTTGAACGCGTACGATTTGGATTCACACCAAACTGGAGAAGATAGTTTAGAACATGTTTGTATTTAAAAATATATTAATCTGTAAGAAACTAATTCTTTTACACGAGTATTACGAAAATAGGTTTCATTTAAGTTATAATGGTGAGTTTTGTTAGTTTCTTTAGCTGTAACAGATATAACAGACTCGTTTCTGTAAAAGACACGATTAAACAAAGAAAACCGCCTTTTTTAGGTTCTCGCCCAATGTTGCCATATGTGTAAATTACTATGTATGGATCTCAAAAAATAAGGTGTACCTTTAGTAAAGGAAATATCAAGAATACGTGTGCTTTTTGACATTAACTATACGATTTTGCTGCAATTATGTCATTGTTCCAAATTAAACTTCCTTGTTTCGTATTGAGGCGCATTTAATGTTATATTTGGTGCATCTTAAAAACCTAACAAAATTCACTACTCTAACCTTTTTTGTAATATTATGTATGTTTATGTAACACGCGTAAAAATAAATTAATTGAATTATTGCTTTCGAAAGGATGAAGGCATTTTTAAGACTTTTATGTTGTGTGAATCCGAATCGTTGACGTTCAAAATATTTTGAATTGTTTCTAGAACAATTGTCAAAAAGCGTGATTGCTCACCAATGATCATGATTAGTTACACTGCAAAATTATAATATTGTCGATTGTTTAAATATAACCAATCGCAGCAATTGACGCTAAGTTAGTTAGCTTTTGCACGGGCTTAAAGTTTGACATTCGATCTACAAAAATGTGAAACAAAGAATAGATACCTCAACAATTCAGAATACAGTTATATTTTTTGGTATTTCCTTAATTAAAAGTGTATTTTAAATCTTTATTGTCACAATATTATCAATATGGTAATCTTTATTACTAATTTATTACCAATCACAGCCATTTGGGTTAGTAACTTTGACATTCGATCTATATTTATGTATAGACACATTTTATTGACAAGTATTAATTTATTAACATGGCAACATTTAAAATACCGAATCGTCGGCTTTCAAAATATTCTAAATTATACAAAATTCCATCAGTGTGTAGAGTTAAGATATTTTTTAGCAACCAGCTAAAAACTCGCGAACTTCCCTGATTGGTCTAAAAACGTAATCGATTATGATCGAGCAGTATTAATTATCAGTTTTTCATCTGTTACACACTATAATCAATAAATGCATTACAAATACAACTATAACACGAATCGTAATCGAATTTTAATAATATTGCCTTCTTACATCCACATTGTGTATTAGTAAGTTGCATAATTTTGGCACAACAATGAATATTTAGCGCCACTTACAATTTCAATACGCCATGACTTGTAGTTTGTCGTGAATAGCAACGGTCATTAGTGTTAATCTAAATAATATCGATGGTGCAACGAGTCTTCGGAGAGTTTGATCTGCTTTAAATAATATCCAGACAGGTGTCTCATTTAAGCCACACCCCTTCAATTATAACAATTACACTACGACAAGCTGTCAAGAATCCGCTTTCGCTTTCTTCAATGCAAAAAATACCAACACGCCTTTCAGTGCTTCAAAAATGACATCTTGGGTGTTTTACAGAGCCTCGGGATAATAAGGCGGTGTAAGGTGTTTTATGTAATAGATATTTTACATCTTTTACACGTAATAATATTTTACACAAAAAATCATTGATACAATCTAACAAAATAGGCCTTTTAATTTACTAACCCTTTGCCAAAATGTCCTCGAAGAAAATAGTAACTGGAAATCATTGAAAAATTGAGAATATGCCGTTATTACCGATATGAAATAATGTTAAAATTATGCCGATACTACCGATATATTGGCAGGCCACACAGCTGGATGTATAAATATCAAGATTAAGGACCAAGTAGACGAGTCTGAGGGAGACAGATGTACTTCGCTCTTCATTACTGTTGTTTAAATACTGTTAATCATCTTGATTACAATGTTGCCTCAATCAAAATCTATCTTGATATTTATACATGCAGTTGTACGGCCTGCTAATATATCAGTGGTATCGATTATGCTCCTTATGAGAGGCTCCACTATATTTTATTAAATCAACGATGTTTTATGAAAATAGACTCGTTTTTAAACCTCGTAGATTAAAAGCCTTGTTAAGAGCAATTACTTCGCATTTTCCCAGAACCTTTTCAATCGTTGTTTCATTTAAATTGCGTCTATTGTTGTCTGAATTAATGACTGTCTGATATATTAGGGTGACCAACCGTCCTCTTTTTTTTATCTTGAAAATCTATCTCTACAAACAACACCCTTAAAGCGACCATCTTTAATTGCTAATTTTATTGAAATATGTTGCGATTTAATACACCAGTATGTGATTTATATCAATTTTATCAAGAGGTTTTCGTCACATTTTTTTGCAAAAAATAATCGTTATTCTATTGAAGTATGTCTAGTGTCTAAATTCAACAAACAAGAGTTTTTTCATCAAGTTTTATAATACGACACTGATTTATTTATTCTCTTTCAAAAACATTATTCATTTCTATTAAACTGCTGTTGTTTGCAAGAATATGCTAAATAGGAAAATATAAAGCAACCACCAGCGTAATAGCTCAAGGGATAAGGCTACAAATATTGTGGTCATTGGTTCAAATCCCGCTCAAAAAAATATTACGACTGGGAGTTGTCTTAATCCAGGTTGACTCTGATTTCCTGTATTGTAAGGTAAATACTAAGGCGATCATTAAGTCGGTGACCTATGTAACTAGTAATGGATTCTCAGGCATAAGTCACCGTAATTACGATAGTAGAGTTACTTAGCTACACTTAGCGGTTTCTTTGCTAGTTAATGCCTCGTCTAAACCTCGGGCGAGGCACTAATTAATAAAAAAAAACGATCAAAAGTACAGCAAAGCAACTCTATTACCGTTTTTACGGTGTACGTTTACGGCGACGCACGCCTAGGAATCCCAAGCTTAACTAATAATAGTTAAGATTACTAACAGACAATGAATTAACATGTTGTTTTGTATAAAAACCAAAATTTGTCAAAAAAACCTTCTCAAAAAGATTCTTCCTCTCGAGGCGTATATAAATAAATATTTTCACTGCGTGTAGAGAAAATAGATTTCCGCTTAATTCCATAGATATAAACATTAGATATCGCATTGCATATAAATAAGTCGTGTAGCCTGTGTATTGTTGCACTCTTCTCTCCTATTCGATAAAGGCATAAGTGTGTCTCCCTCACTCAACAGTTTCCTAGTGATCACTGAGAGTGGCTGTGACAATACTATGCCGATTAAAACGCAATAATATTTTAAACATGTTAAAGAAGTAGTGTTTGGTAAAAGTGAGGCTAGATGTATTTGATTGTATGTTTGAGTCCATATGACATGTAGTAACAATGCATTTACCCATTTTACTGTGAAATATAACTGAAGATATGAAGAGACATGTTTACAGTATAATGTTTGCCAGGTAACTCATGTTTTTGGCCACTTGATCCACTTGAACTAAACACGCATTTAGCCACTCCTGCGATATTTTATGTTTATAACTATGCTTAATCTCTAACGATATGTTATTATTGATAGGCATAAATACAATAGATCAATCGTAAAAGATGACGGGCAAGGTTATATTGTTCACCACAAGAGCGTTGAAAGGAAAGAATGTAGAAATAATTCCGATAATTGAGTAGTGTTACGCAAGTATGGATGTGTCGCCTTAGGGTCGCAAGCTTAGAAAAGTCTGACAATAGAAAATGGCTTGAATAAATAAATATAAATGATGTGTGGAGTGTGGGCGGATCAGCAAGCCCCTCTAGGCACTAATATGATAGTGTGGCCTCGATGTGTCTTATAGAATATCTGGTAAATCCGGGTTCCACTTGCGTAACATTACTACCAAAATACATGCTCCATAGCCAAGGACGTGATCTACATATTGTACTGGATATTCTGCGACAACAGACTCCATCATTCTTATATCATACACCACTGACACACATTCATTAAGGGTCAAACATTATTAATCATCATTAAATAGACTACATACAAAAATATATCATTTATTGATGTTATACAGAGGTAGATAATGTCATAACATAAATTAGATTATAATGTGTCATTTATTGTAAGATTCATATTCCAAAAAATAAGATACCTTCCATTTGTGATAATAATACTGATTTAAACCTATTAGTGTTCAACCGCTGCTAATTAATTGTCTGAACAATGCCGAAGTGACTTTATAGTATTGGCCCAATGATTTGCCGGTACTGCGTGTAACGGGGCCAAGAGTGCATCGGCCATAACACCCAATCTCACTGTGCCGGCATATCTTTGAATTGTTAAGGATAGACCTAAAGATAAATGAATATTAATGAATTATAATCTGTGGTAGTTGTACAAATGCTTACAAATATTCCCTTGCGGTGGTCTCCAGCAAATGAACGACTTCATGGTGTGACCCCACCTCGTTTCCCTGTAAGCTCCCACTTCACTCTCGGCCACCTCGGTCAAAGTAACTGCAAATTTTCTAGATCCATAGTTCAGAGCTATCCTGGCCAAAATGGATGGAAGAGCTCTCACAATCACAGCTTTTCTTACACCCAGTGCAAATATCACACCTTGTTTCTGTCTTACTCTATCAATTTCTTTACTTATCATAATAATATCTTCAATTGGATTGCCATTTCCAATTTCTCCGACGGGTAATGCAAGACACAATAGACCACTTCCTTGTTGGTGGCCGTGTTTGCTATCTAATGAAGATAGTAATGTATCGCATGATACTGTTCGAGCAGTGGCCAATACAATCTTGGGTATTTCGAGTCCAGCTTGGATGAAATAATCTTTAAGGCATGCGGTGGTCATTGATAGTAATATTACAGTCTCGGACACATTTAAGGTGACGGCTAATTCTTTCACAAGATTAGTGGATACCGGCTGTGACCAAGCCACTACTTTACGACCACATATAGACATTCTTTGTAAGTGATGTCGTTTCTCATATTGATTATTAAAAAAAAGTGCTTCGATTAAGGATATTGGCGCTGTGTAAATGATTTTAGACATGTAAAATACCTCTTTAACAGCACATATTAACAGTGGTATGTAATTGTTTAAGAATCCAATCATTGTGTTGGGGTCACAATAGTCTTCTTGAATACATGACATAAAAGCAACCAATTCATGGAATAAATATAGTGGTACACTGAACAAACATATTTTTATAGACTTCCACACCAATAAAAGATATGTCCATGTTACATTAGTCGGATGGAAAGTAATCTTAAGTGAGTTTATCAATAATGAAGAAGTCAAACGTCTTCTTCTAGCCTCTCGATGTAGAGTTGTCATAAAATGTTCAAAGTACGATGAAACATCATGCTCGTTTGATGAAACATATTTTGAAAATTCTTTCATTGTGGAAACAATCGAAAACAAAAGCAATGCACAAAAATGAAAAAACCCTATGGAATTCTTTAGTACTTGAGGAGATTCAACTGGATCAAAATCGCATACGAATTCGTTCCATCTGTTTGAAAAGCTATCGCTGAGTCTATGATACAAAGTAGGAAGTGCTACGGAATCATGGATAATATTTTCCAATGGACTTTCAATTTGCTTTTCTATTGTTGATTCGGCTATTTGGGTTTGACTCTCTACCGGCTTAAGCATAAGAAAGTCTCCAATATTCAATGGTTCATCATCATCGACCAGCAAATGATGAACCCTGATAAGTAAGCAATATTTTTGCTCTGTCGATATTACATTTGGAATAATGATCACCTGCCAGGGAGGAAGATGTGATGATAGATATTTTTTTACAATATCATTCACATAATCCTGTAAACAAAATATTGAATTGTTATTGTACATTTCAATTATATTTTATAAATAATAGCCATACTTGAAGATTGTAATCGGTGAGCTGTCTGCCTCTGTATGTAGGACTAGCATGTATCAAATGATTTTCTATTTGAAAACTATGACCGGTCCTCCAAGCGTAACATCCCCAGCACGATACTAATAAAGCTCGCAATTTAGGAAATCTGAGCATACCTAGCCGATCCCTCTTCTCGGTAACATGATCCATTAATGCTTTTTTAATTACCAATGGATCACAAACTCCTAAAAACAAAACATTAAAAGCACAAATAAAGAGTAGATATTGCTATACAAATATTACCGTTTATAGTCATAAGTACATTGATGATGCCTTGATTCCTATGAGTGTCAAAAAGTGTTCTTACGGATACATTTTCAACAAAATTCAGATGAGGAAATCTGTTTGCTAATAGTTTCATCCAAATTTTCTTTGATATCCTTACAACTAAAATACATACTTATATGATCATTATAAATATAAATTATTGTATTAGAATGACTTACCTATATAAAATATCAGTATAAATGGTAAACAGCCAACAAAGGCCATAAAGCAAAAAAATGTGAGCAACTTGTACATTATTTGAGAATCATCTTTTTGTCGCAAACGACTATTTTTTAAACCTCTTGACGTTTTCATTCCAATAGTTTTAGCTACAATTGTTATAAAATATTGATAAGTACACTTCAATTTAATGCATAAGTCAGTTCAACTGAACTTATTGAATTATAACTTGGGTGTTTTGCTTACCTTTGTTAGAAGTGTTGTTAGTTCCAAGACCTATTGATTGTCTAAGAAAATTGTCATGACTGATCAAAAGAAATCCATATTCAATGTGCTCTTCGACCTATTGATAACAATGTTTACTTTTACTTGGTCACTCATTGTATGCATTATACAAATATAATACAATGCAATCAATCTATTTAATTAACGACACATTGAAAATCAAAATATTTGTCCATCATACCACTCTCATATTTACTATAATTTATATACATTATATTTGTTGCAAAGGAGATGTTGCAATTAAAATTACAATCAATACACTCTTTAATTAATTGTTGGTCATAATTGCCATTTAATGCATATGCTCCCTCTTACTTTGTTATATGCATGTGCTTTTTTAATCTTAAATTTTATTGATAAAATTTAGATTTCTCATCGTCTTTTGTTTTAAAATTTATCTTGAAAATATCAAATTTACATTGAACATGAGAAGGTGATATAATATCATATAGTTAATTATTTTCGTTTAAAAAATTACCTTTACAGTTGAAAAGCTTACAATAATGTTTGTGTTTTGATTATAAATTACAAAATTCACTAATTTTGAGCTTTTGATTTATTTATAACACTCATTCTTGTCCTGGCAATTATAATGGCAAATGTCAAGCTACTTGTTTTGTATACATTAAAAAAAAACACTTTTAAATCTCTAAATGCAATTCAATAAGAATGGATCTTTTAAGTAAACCCGAATCTTCATTTAAACTGATTGAAGAAGTAAAAACCAGACCACTTTTGTGGACTAATGTATTACGAGATTCTGAAACGAAAGCTCAAATTTGGGAAGAAGTTGCTCAAGCTTTAGGAGCAGACAGTAAATTGATCATTTGAACATAATTTAAACTTATTTATTTTTAAAACGTATTCCCACTCAACAGGTGAATCTGTAAAGAATAAATGGAAGATTCTTCGGGATACTTTTAGGTATAAACTTAAAAACAGTACGAAAATGAAAGACAATAAATCTTTAAAATGGCAATATTACGAATCAATGCTTTTTCTCAAGAATCATATAAATTGCAATAGAACTATAGATTCATCTGAAAGTGATGCCATTGAATATGAAGATACTTTGAAATTAATTCACGATATAAAATCTCATGAATTGTGGATTGAAGATGTTGAAGGAAGCAAAGTCAATGAGCATATTTGGCAAGAAATTGCAAAAGCTCACAATATAACCGGTAAGTATTTAAAAATAAATTGATAATATGGTTTAATATATTTATGTCATGATTTCAGTGGATTATTTACAAACTACTTGGAAAACATTATTATTTACATACAAATTAAAATTAAAAGAACACAATTTAATCAAAGATGATATTGAAAAAAAACCTGAATGGAAATATTTTAATGCTATGAAATTTATGGAAAATTATGTCTCTCAAGAAAATTGCACAAAACTTACAAATTCACAAGATATTAATATAAATGATTCAAAAATTGTGTTAAAGCTCATCGAAGAAATAAAATCCAGGCCCGGAATTTGGAATAACTTAATGAAAGACACACAAATTAGAAATACACTATGGAATGAAACAGCACAAGCTTTAGGAATCGAAGGTAACGTTTGTTTGATAGTATTTTTTATCGGAATTAAAAATTATATTTATCAACAGTTGAAGTTATCAAATGGAAGTGGAAAAATTTGCGCAATGTTCACAGAGAGACTTTGAAAAAAGTAATTATGAATGAAAATTATGAGGAGAAGCAAAATATCACATGGCAATTCTACGACGCCATGAAGTTTTTGAATCAACACGTCAACATTGATCACAGTGTTCCTCAATTCGCAGCCACTTCGGAGAGTTTAATAAAAAATGAAATTAATGTGGATTCGACTGATGATGTATCGAAAAATATACCAATCAAATCGAGTGATATTTCAAGACTCATTGAAGAAGTTCAAGCTCGTCCAATTTTATGGAACACAAAAATGGTCAGTTCTCCGATTTCTCCACTCAAAATACCAATGTGGGAAGAAGTCTCCACCGCCCTCGGAATAAACGGTAAATCACTTGTAATTTATATTTATTGTCAATTATCATATTTTCTGAATTTAGTTGAACAATGTAAGAAGAAATGGAGGAGTCTCTGTGATATTTACCGACAAACGCTGAAACGATATGCCGTCTATAAAACAATAGGTCCTAAAGACAAACCCTTTAAATCATGGAAACATTTTAATAAAATGATGTTCCTCAATGGCCACATAAATTCTCCGGCATTGGATTTTCCCGCCTTAGAATTAAATACTGAAATTTCTCATGACAATACAAACATAGAGCCGAAAACTAATATTAAATTCCCAAAGAAGCATTTAAATAAATCTAATAATATTTTACAACTTATAACGGAGGTTAAAGCACATCCTTTATTATGGGATTCAAAAGCTAGAGATTATAACAACGCCCGCCTAAAAAATAAAACATGGAGGCTCATCGCTCAAAAAATCAATATTGATTGTAAGATTAATATTTTTTATAATATAATAAAAACTTCCTAAGCATAAAATTTTAAAATAATAATTTTCAGATAAAACTGTAGTGTTAAAATGGAAAAATCTTCACAATACATACCGACAAGAACTTCGTAAATATATCGATTCAAAACGCGAACATTTCGAAGAACCGCTCATTGCCTGGAAATATTTTTCAGCACTAACTTTTTTGAATGATAATATCGTCGGTAGTGATTATAAAAATCAATCGACGGAAATCGATCTGCAAGATCTTCTCAAAGATCACAAGCAGTCTTTAGTAAAATCGAAAAAGAACAATCTTCGATTGCGACTCATAACAGAGGTGAAAAATCGACCTGATCTTTGGAACGAACAATCTGATGTTAAGCCTTTGAAAAAAATTAAATTATGGAAAGAAGTATCAAGGTCTCTCAATATTGATGGTAAAAAACTATTTTTTTTATTTCATTAAATATTTCGAACAATACTGCTTAAATGTCTGCATACAAATATTATATTTTTATGATTATTTTAGTCACCACTGCCAAAAAGATTTGGTTCAATTTATTAAATACATTTAAAACAAAGACAAATACATGGAAATATTACCAAAATTTATCATTTTTAAAAGATCATGTTATCGATTATGAATCGGAAACTGACAATTTCGATGATGATCCATTAC
This sequence comes from Agraylea sexmaculata, assembly GCA_022606485.1. NCBI lineage: Eukaryota > Metazoa > Arthropoda > Insecta > Trichoptera > Hydroptilidae > Agraylea > Agraylea sexmaculata. Next base: position 11,320 of record JAGTTH010004757.1, read on the forward strand.
ATTTTGAAAATACACAATCACCGGTTGAAAATTGTGATATCATCGAGAAGACACAAGCAGAAATAATAGCAAATGAACGAAATACGATATCATCTCTTAGATCTCTGACTGAAGATGATGATATGTTATTTTTCAGAAGTCTCCTCCCATTCATAAAAACATTAAACTGTGAAAGAAAACAAGTGTTCAGAGATAGACTGAAAAAATTGATAATTAAAGACACCGAATAAGATTTTTCTATTTTATTTACAATCATAATTAACAAGTTGTTGTATTTTTATATTAATGCTTTCTTCTAGTGGGATTTCTTTATAAAATGGAGAATGTTTAGTCGGTTTTCATACCGGTACCAACTTCTCCGTGACGACGTTCCCAGAGTAGCCTGTGCTTTTGCTTCATATATGCCTTTTTGGCATCACCGTAATATCCTAATTCACCATCTGAAAATGTATTTGACTAATGAATTTTCATAAACTATTATGGAAGAATTTAAGCCAATATTATAAAATCTACATATAAGAATTATTGAATAAATATCCTTACATTTGATGTACCAGTTTTCTTCAGCTTTCTTGTAAGTATCCACCAATGCTCTGCATTTTTCTTTTTCGGGACCTTCATACAGAACGCACTCTTCGAACCTATCTCTCAAAATGCTGAGGATTTCATTGTCTACAGTTCTGTAACATCAGATTAAAATGTAATCGTGTTAAATCATCGAATATCACAGGATAACTCACTTGTCACGCTTGAACTGCTGGTTGGCTTCAAATTTACAAAGCACATCATCGGTGTAACATTGATCGATGGTCGGCACCCGGCGAAATTGTTGATGATAATAAGGATAATTCTTTTGGTTGGGAATCACCACTTTCTCTACAAGTAAAAAAATGAGTTTAAATCTGATTTAGCTTTTAGGTTACATAATCAAAACAACACTTATTAAAATATTAAATCGGTTTAAAATCTGAAGCACAATTGTAAGTATGTGTAAATAACACTAATAAAACAACTTAAAAATTATGATTGAAGTGATATTTTAGGAGAATAATGTAATGAAAGGGGGATGCTGGTGTAGCTTACCTCTGAACCAGGTTACAGGGGTGTCGACGGCATCATAGAAAGCTTCGATGAAAGCATCGACACTATTACGAGGAGCCATGTTTACGACACCTGACTTGAGACACCAGATCGCTAGACTACCAGCACTTCCACCCCTGCAAGTGTCTCACTGACATTTCAAGCACTTCTTGCCATCGTCATATGTATCTATTAATTAATCCGGAATTTCGTACGAATAAAATTAACATTTTATTGAAAATAAATAAAAAGTATTTTATTGAGTCATTGTGGGCCATTTTAAATTCAGTTGGCTCTTCAAAAAAAAAATTAATGAATCAAATATAAATAAAATCGTTTGATTTATATTTTTATGATTATTTATCAGCTTTATTATTTATTTGGGTGTGAAATTGAGGGAAATAATGTGTATATATAAATAGTATGTGAATGTTGCCATATCGTTGTCGGCCTGTCAGCCTTTCCGCTCGTGGTGTTGGCACGTGTCTGTGTTAGTCCGTATTTCCAAGATGAGTGAAGGTTCAGCAACCATCAGGACGCGCAAGTTCATGACCAACAGGTGAGCCACTGTCCTGCTCCTCCTCAGCCCCTCTAAGCCACGCCCCCGCCGGCTCCAGCCTCGTTCCCCGCCCTAACCTATGAAGGACGCTCAATACTGAAAGTGGTCATAACATTTCTACTGTTTCAGGCTCCTCGCCAGGAAGCAGATGGTCTGTGACGTGCTGCACCCTGGCAAGCCGACCGTGAGCAAGACAGAGATCCGCGAGAAGCTGGCCAAGATGTACAAGATCACTCCAGATGTAGTGTTTGTGTTCGGCTTCAGGACCAAGTTTGGCGGCGGCAAGTCCACGGGGTTCGCCTTGATCTATGACAGTCTGGACAACGCCAAGAAGTTTGAACCCAAGCACAGACTGGCCAGGCACGGACTGTATGAGAAACAGAGACCTACCCGCAAGCAGCGTAAGGAGAGGAAGAACAGGATGAAGAAAGTCAGGGGCACCAAGAAGTCCAAGGTCGGTGCTGCCGCCAAGAAGTAAACTTCATCTCAGTTATAAGCTCCACCATCACTCCGTACAATGTACACTTGAGTGTACCTGTTTTGTAATCTTTATTCTCGTAATAAATCTGTGACACCTGAGCTTGTGCGACTTTCTTTTGATGTTTACTAAGTAAATTTTCATTACAGATCTGATTGGGATTGATACAATATTTATTTGTTGAGGATTGATTATAGTTTAGTAATCCTATGGAAAAAAGATGATCAAAGGAAGCAACTGACATGATATGTTAAATCCAAAAAATTTTTTTAGGTAATCCTACTATTTAAACTAATAATGGATATACCTGCAAGTTATAGAAAAGTTATTAATGCCAAATCCAAGAATAGTTTCCATGACCTACAAATGTTAAGTGGATCTTAATCATATAATTTTTTCAGAAATATTTATGTATTAAAAGCATAATCTACATTTTTTTTTACATAAAATCCCAGATATCATCGTTATGAAGTGATAAGTCTAGCAAAAGACTATATAACTACATTTTTGGTTTTCTTTTGAAGTTGTATATGAACATTGCACAAAGTCAGCCATCCTGTAAAAATGATCATTTGCAGAGATTTACAACAGCCCATGAGTTTAGAGCTAAATGAAGAAACCGGCCTTTAGTAATATGTACGTATTTGTAAAAACTTGCCTCCGTAATATTCCCAGTTTTATACATTAACAGGCACACTGTAGTTATGTCGTTCTTACACACATTTATTTATTTTGTTTGTATCGTAAATTTAAAATCACTTATCATAGCCGTTTGTAGTAAAATTAATAATGTCTCTCAAAATAAATGGCTATGATTAGTGATATCAAAATATGACGTGTCTTACGTTGTGACTAATCACAACCTGGTCATATTTAAAGTTTGAAATTTAAACTAAATGATTGAACTGATTTTTAATGTGTGCAGTGCATCAATCGCAGCCACTCACTGTTTGTTTGTTTGTTGTTTTATTGAAAGAAGTGAGCGAGTATAATATTATTATGAGCACAGAGACACGAGACGAAGATCTCCTTTGTAGTCCAATCAGTGTTATGATAATAGCCATTGTGTACGAAATAGGGTCACTCGGGAATAACTTGTCGAGGTTGTGATCCGATTTTAATAATATTGTTTTGTTGCAGGTGATTGAGATAAATAGTAGGGTGGCCCCCCCGCATGGCAGGTCGGCGGGTAAGGCGCACGTCCCCTGAGCCTCGCCGGGCGCCCCCAGCGCCCCGCCCCCGGGCTACATATCCTCTACACACGCATCTCAGGGCATGGATCGCCAGCCCGGGGCCCAGGGCTCCCAGGACTTTAAAACCGTTGCTGATGGATTGAACACCTGCGAAGATGACGTGCATCAATCTGAGCACGATGCTCTCATCAACAGGGAGAAGAGGAAAGCCGCCCTCACGCTGGCCCTGGACTCCGTTACTTCGGATCCTGTCACCACACATCACTTTAAACGAAACGGAAGCTTGTTGCAAAGTATCAGTGAAGTGCAAAACGAAAACGAAACTGCCACCCAAACAGTACCTAAGAGTATCGTCAAAACAGTGTCTTCTGGAAGTTTTACCAACAATCAAACTAGAAAGATCTCACTGAAGAATGATGTCAAATCAGAATCTCCCGAAGGAGAAAGACCAGTTTTACACGTACAGTTCCACGGCTCATCATCGTCGTCAGAATGCTCTTCACCAGATGAAAGTTCGGAAGATGAATCATCTCTAGCTTTGTCCGAAGCTCGTCCTCCAGATGGTGGATGGGGTTGGGTAGTCGTCTTGGCTTCCTTTCTCGTCAATCTCATTGCGGATGGCGTTACATTTTCCTTTGGTGTGATGTATGTGGATTTTCTTGAGTATTTCGGCGAAGGAAAAGCGAAAACAGCCTGGATAGGAAGTCTCTTCATGGCTATGCCACTTTTATCTGGTCCTATCGCCAGTTTTCTAACCGATCGCTATGGATGTAGAAAGATGTGTATATGCGGTTCCATCTTGGCTTGTATTGGATTTGTCGCATCTGCATTCACTCCGGACATGGAAACATTATTTTTCACATTCGGAATAGTTGCCGGTTTCGGTCTGAGTTTGTGTTATGTGGCCGCTGTAGTTATTGTTGCTTATTATTTTGAGAAAAGGAGATCGTTTGCTACTGGATTATCTGTGTGTGGCAGTGGAATCGGCACTTTTATATTTGCTCCCTTTACCCAGTTACTCCTTGATACTTATGGCTGGAGAGGCACGACTCTTATACTCGCAGGACTCTTTCTCAATATATCTGTTTGTGGAGCTCTCATGAGAGATCTTGCGTGGACTGCAGTGATGGCAAAAGCCAAAGCCGAAGATCGAAAAAGAACCCGCGTACAGAAAAGACTGAAAAAGTACGGATCGTCCGCAGATTCGTTTTCAGATAGTAAAAGCACGAACACCGCCGGAACTGCCGCGGCCATTTCTGGTGATAATCAATCAAGTCAAGAAACCACAGAGTCACTTCAGAGGAATTACAATTCATTAGTGAATCTGCCCACATATGTGAATAATGGCGAGCATATTCCTGTGGAAGTGTTGGAACTACTCGCCACTCACAAGAATGTATATCACATGCTAGTGCAAAACTATCCATCGATGCTGATTGCGTCCAGGAGTTTCAGTGATAGTGGTCGGATCAATGAAGCCGGAGCTAAGAAGAACGCCATATTGAACAGTGTGACTGTAACTCACCCCACAGGATTGGCTAGTCAAGCTCCTTTGCCAGTGAAGCCTCCGACGGCTTATCTGAGAGACTTGAGAATCCACAGACATTCGCTGACATACAGAGGAGCCATGCTCAATATAAACCGCTACAGGCTGAGGGCGTCATCTTGTCCTAATATTTATCGTAATTCGATGACTACGATCGCTAAAGAAAAGCAGCAGTGGTACGCAGGACTGTGGGATCTTTGGGACCTCATTGTTGATATGCTTGATTTTTCTCACTTCAAACATCCTCGTTTCCTCTTATTTTCAATGTCTAACTTCTTGTTGTACACTTGGTACGATGTTCCTTACGTGTATATCGCGGACAATGCTGTTGAGATGGGATTCTCTGAAACTGATGCCTCGATGCTCATATCTGTGATTGGGATTGTCAACATGTTTGGAGAGGTAATTCATTTCAATGTTATCCGTCTAGAATTTCCAGGGAAGAAGGCCAAATTCATGGGTTCAAATCCCATAAAAAATGATTTGATCGGTTATTACGACTCGACCGATCGATCATCTTGATCCAGGTTTACTCTGATTTCCTGTATTGTAAGGTAAAACTGATTATTAAGTCGGTGACCTGTGTAACAAGTAATGTATTTCCAGGCATACGTCACCGTAAATACGTAATAGTAAATAGTAAAGTTACTTAGCTATACTTATGATCGGTTTTGTGTTAGTTAATACCTCGTCTGAGCCTCGGGCGAGGCATTAATTAACAAAAAAACCGATCAAAAGTACAGCAAAGCAACTCTATTACCGTCTTTACGGTGTACGTTTACGACGAAACACGCCTAGGAATCCCAAGCTTTAATAGTAATAGTTAAGATCACCAACAGACAACGAATTAACCCAAAACTAAATTTGTAAAAGCTAAAAAAGCGCCTCAAGGCATATATAAATTACACACGGGCAGTGTTGTGCCAAAGTCAAACGAATATTATATCCTTTTCCCCCATGAAGTAATATAAAGACGATTAATTATAATGAGTGCATTATTAAGAAATTAGAATAGAATACTATAATATTTCAAATCTTTCAGCCAATTTTTGAAGAGTGAAATTCAAAAGATGAATTCGAAGTGAAGTAAAATGTGATCAAATGATAATAATATAAGCATGTATTAATTTTAGATTGCTCTCGGTTGGGTTGGAGACAAGGATTGGGTGAATGCGAGTGCAGTGTATGCTTGTAGCATGGTGCTGTGCGGGGCGGTCACAGCGTTAGTGCCCCTTTTATCTTCCTACATGGCCTTGTGTGCAGCTTCAGGAGCCTTCGGACTCTTCATAGCGGCTAATTATTCCCTCACGAGTATTATTCTTGTAGAATTAATTTCATTGGAAAATTTCACCAACGCTTACGGATTATTATTGCTGGTGCAAGGAATCGCTAATTTAGTCGGTCCACCTTTGGGAGGTATGTTTATTTGAATTAACCATTTAACAATTATTTAACGAGGCTAAATGCTTTTCAGGTTGGATCTACGATGTGACCGGCACTTACGAGCTTTCATTTTATTTAGCCGGTTGTTTCATCGCCATGTCCGGTCTGCTTCTCTTGGTTCTGCCGATAACAAAGAAATTACGAAAGTATGGAGAGTTGAAAAGAAACAGGGCTTCCTCCTCATCCACCTCTAGCATCGGGGCGGAGCCTGCTGTTATAAAAGCCAATGGTATTTCCAAACAAACTGACGCTGATAAAATATTTGTTTAGTGCATATGAATAATAATCTAGTGAATTCCGAAAAGACTTTCAAATAACGTTGCACTCTCATTTAAGATAATTATTTTATATTTTGCTGAAATATACGATTTTTATTTTGAACATGAACTGTATTATTATAATAATAATAATTAGAGAGACAAATGTTCATACTTCGAAATACAATTGACAAAAGCTTCTCGGTGCTTATTTAAATGTTGATTTTAGTTAGAGTTAATCATATATAGATTACTATATAATAATAATGTTTTTAATGTAGTTAGATTTCAATTAATCATTTGTTATAAGTAGTAATGAATTTTTCTACATAAAGTGTGTGATTCTCTGTTTTTTAATGTAGTGCGATAAAATACATTCAATTTTATCTTTGAGATATTATTATTACTACCACCAACAATACTTGTGTATATTTTTTTATATGATTTTTTTGTAACGAATACCTCAAAATATATATACGATGATATTTTCTTAAAAAAAAATTATACAAAATTAATCTACCTTTATTTTATTTTTTTTATATCACTTGTTTCTCGGATGAAAGTATGAATGTTTTTTTAATTAATTTTGTTTATGTAGAAGCCTTTCATTTCAAAATGAAAAAAAAGAGGATTTATTTCAACAGTGAAATGTTGTTTATATTTTCAACTGGATTTGTGATTATACCAAAGATTTGTATTATGTTGGCTGTGTTGAATTATTTTGTTCACGTTAATCTAAATGCAATAAACTTTCAATTATCCCTGCTTTATTTATAATTGGATCGGTGGAAAAGATCATAAATGGATAGTTCCAATTACTAAGCGTGGATAATAGGGAGTTAACTGCAGTGCCTAAATAGAATTCATATAATTAGGTTGTCCCCTCATAGCATTTATTCTAATTAATTTAATTACCTGTCACCGGTTAGTAACATTTAAAAATGACCAATATTTAAAAATTGAATGATGATAATTGTTTGTTTTGTGTGTATTTATGTGGATAGAAATAAAATTATTTTTATACTTCTAAATGCTTGAAGTAATTTTGTGTTCATATTGAAGCAAACTAATTTTAGTAAGTTAAAATTTGCCTTTCATACTCTCAGTTTCTAATATATTAGTAGGCATAGTGTATTTGGCAATATTTAAAAAAGAAAAACCACACATGTGCCTCTAACATGTATATTTTCAATTCAAAACGGTATGAAATTCGAGTAGTAGTTTTTAAGTATTTAAAACACAATCCGATTGCCCCGTTTAGTGAGCCTTATTGATCCATTTATAGTAATCTGTAGAATAATATTTCAATTATAATATTTAATAAACAGTAAGTACTGCTCTATTTTCCAAATATGTATTAATGTTAAGATAATGGAGCGGGTTTCCAGTTACAATTGCCAGACTGCACGGATTGTGATAGTATTTTAAGAATGCTGTTGTTGTAAATATGTTAAGAGGGCGAAGTCAGTATAAGTTGTAAAATCTGTGATTTACTGTGAAGGTGTGTGTGCAATGACGAGTTTCAATGATTAGCGACATGTCTGACATTTGTCTTTTGATTCTTGTACATATAAATAAGAGATAACCATGTAGATAGACAATTGCAATGTTTCAATTCGGTAGCCTTCAAAATAAAGTTATATTTTAAGACTGAACATGTGACTTTTATTTTATTTTGATTTAAAAAAAAAAACAGTTTGTCTCTTAGCGGATTTGCATGTAGAGGATTTAAGGGCTCCAATCTTCTTGATCAAATGAGGTTTCTGCCAACTAAGTATCAGGAGTTCTCGGGAGAGCTGGTGTGATAGTGAAGTTTATAGTCTTCCCGGCGAACAATGTCTTTAGTTGTAACATTTATTTCACTTGCCCACCGGGTGATTATAAAATCTCAACAATATGTTAATTAGTCTAATAATTAAGCCTTTTGTATTATACAAAAAGCACCGTAGATATTAGTGATGAGTAAGTCTGAGAAATATTCGAATCCGGCGGTTCAGACATGCAACCTGGACCCGAAAAGGATTCAGGTTGAATAGATAGAGGGAGAATTCCAATAAATGTTTTCCACAGAATTCCTGGAATCGGAGGACAAATATTCTTGGATGACTTGGACACGCATCCAAGAATATTTCAGAACCATATCCATCCATTCCACTAAAGAAACTGGATCCTCAGACTCATTTTTTAGTGGATAATATATTATCGTTTTTCATCAACAAGAATATATTTCTGTTTTTTTTCATAAAATACGTTTCAAAATATCTACATACTCTTAATACTTCGGCTATAAGTCATCATCATCACAAGCACTCCAAGGCTTCCCGCACCAGCATCTTCCACTTAATGCTCCTCTAGTTATTAATACCTAAACTCCTAACTACCTTATAGAACTCGTCCGCCCACCTTAGCCTAGGTCTACCCTGCCTTCTCTTACCCACAGGCTTGCTGGATAGTATTTCCGATACTATCCCTCCTGCTCTTTAGCCCAACCTAATGTTAAAGCCCCAATAAACTGCACTACGTTCACGCTCTTATATAATGAGTAAATCTAATCGTTCCGTCTGATTCTAAATAGTCCCGGTGCCTCCTGAACAGGACCCAAGATCCTCCTAAGAATCTTCCGCTCGAACCTAAGTAGCCTATCCTCTTCAGTTTTGGTAAATAACCCATGTTTCTGCACCATAGGTTAGTACTGGCCTAATTAGCATCTTGTATAGTTCTACCTTGGTACTTCTACTTAGATATCTTGATCTGAGCAAGCGTACTAAGCTAAGTAAAGTGTATAAATTTTGAGTATTAGGATTATTGAAGCTTGAATCGAACTCCAGGGATTTGATAGAATTTTCAAGAACAAATTAGATTGTTTTCTATTATTTATTATAAAATATTTCCCCACATGGGAATAATAAATGTGCCTTCTTTAATTTAATGGGATGTCTAGTAACTATCTTAATTTATTACACAGTTGCTGTAACTTTTTAGATAAAAATGCTAAATGTGTTTTTAATTTTTGGCATCAAAAATCTGTATTGAGTCTTTTGCTGAATTGAAAACCTACTTTTCTCATGAATTAAAATGGTGAAAATGAAAGTATTATAATAATTTCTTCATATATTGTCAAATTCATATTAGATACGTACCAACTACAAAACAAGTGATGTAGAATGGTATAGTGTTTAAAAACGTTTCGGTGATAGCCATTATGTTTGAACGAGGCAAGTAGAGAACAGATTTCCACATATAGTCTGCGGCATAGAACAAAGTTGTAACTGCAAATGATCATTTTACAGGATGGCCGACTTTGTGCAATGTTCATATACAACTTCAAAGGGAAAACCAAAAATGCAGTTATATAGCCCTTTTAGATAGACTTTATCACTTAAAACGATGATATCATAACAACAATTTTCTGATTTTATGTAAAAAAAATTTAGATCATGCTTTTTAATACATAAAATATTTCTGAAAAAAATATATGATCAAGATCCACTTTGATACGGTAGGTCTATGGAAACTATTCTTGACGGCATTAATAACTTTTCTATAACTTGCAGGTAAGTATCCATTATTAGTTTAAATAGTAGGATTACCTAAAAAAAAATTTTGGATTTAATATATCATGTCAGTTAAGCCTTTGATCATCTTTTTCCATAGGATTACTAAACTAAGTAATCAATCCTCAACAAATAAACATTGTATCAATTCCAATCAGATCTGTAATGAAAATTTACTTAGTAAACATCAAAAGAAAGTCGCACAAGCTCAGGTGTCACAGATTTATTACGAGAATAAAGATTACAAAACAGGTACACTCAAGTGTACATTGTACGGAGTGATGGTGGAGCTTATAACTGAGATGAAGTTTACTTCTTGGCGGCAGCACCGACCTTGGACTTCTTGGTGCCCCTGACTTTCTTCATCCTGTTCTTCCTCTCCTTACGCTGCTTGCGGGTAGGTCTCTGTTTCTCATACAGTCCGTGCCTGGCCAGTCTGTGCTTGGGTTCAAACTTCTTGGCGTTGTCCAGACTGTCATAGATCAAGGCGAACCCCGTGGACTTGCCGCCGCCAAACTTGGTCCTGAAGCCGAACACAAACACTACATCTGGAGTGATCTTGTACATCTTGGCCAGCTTCTCGCGGATCTCTGTCTTGCTCACGGTCGGCTTGCCAGGGTGCAGCACGTCACAGACCATCTGCTTCCTGGCGAGGAGCCTGAAACAGTAGAAATGTTATGACCACTTTCAGTATTGAGCGTCCTTCATAGGTTAGGGCGGGGAACGAGGCTGGAGCCGGCGGGGGCGTGGCTTAGAGGGGCTGAGGAGGAGCAGGACAGTGGCTCACCTGTTGGTCATGAACTTGCGCGTCCTGATGGTTGCTGAACCTTCACTCATCTTGGAAATACGGACTAACACAGACACGTGCCAACACCACGAGCGGAAAGGCTGACAGGCCGACAACGATATGGCAACATTCACATACTATTTATATATACACATTATTTCCCTCAATTTCACACCCAAATAAATAATAAAGCTGATAAATAATCATAAAAATATAAATCAAACGATTTTATTTATATTTGATTCATTAATTTTTTTTTTGAAGAGCCAACTGAATTTAAAATGGCCCACAATGACTCAATAAAATACTTTTTATTTATTTTCAATAAAATGTTAATTTTATTCGTACGAAATTCCGGATTAATTAATAGATACATATGACGATGGCAAGAAGTGCTTGAAATGTCAGTGAGACACTTGCAGGGGTGGAAGTGCTGGTAGTCTAGCGATCTGGTGTCTCAAGTCAGGTGTCGTAAACATGGCTCCTCGTAATAGTGTCGATGCTTTCATCGAAGCTTTCTATGATGCCGTCGACACCCCTGTAACCTGGTTCAGAGGTAAGCTACACCAGCATCCCCCTTTCATTACATTATTCTCCTAAAATATCACTTCAATCATAATTTTTAAGTTGTTTTATTAGTGTTATTTACACATACTTACAATTGTGCTTCAGATTTTAAACCGATTTAATATTTTAATAAGTGTTGTTTTGATTATGTAACCTAAAAGCTAAATCAGATTTAAACTCATTTTTTTACTTGTAGAGAAAGTGGTGATTCCCAACCAAAAGAATTATCCTTATTATCATCAACAATTTCGCCGGGTGCCGACCATCGATCAATGTTACACCGATGATGTGCTTTGTAAATTTGAAGCCAACCAGCAGTTCAAGCGTGACAAGTGAGTTATCCTGTGATATTCGATGATTTAACACGATTACATTTTAATCTGATGTTACAGAACTGTAGACAATGAAATCCTCAGCATTTTGAGAGATAGGTTCGAAGAGTGCGTTCTGTATGAAGGTCCCGAAAAAGAAAAATGCAGAGCATTGGTGGATACTTACAAGAAAGCTGAAGAAAACTGGTACATCAAATGTAAGGATATTTATTCAATAATTCTTATATGTAGATTTTATAATATTGGCTTAAATTCTTCCATAATAGTTTATGAAAATTCATTAGTCAAATACATTTTCAGATGGTGAATTAGGATATTACGGTGATGCCAAAAAGGCATATATGAAGCAAAAGCACAGGCTACTCTGGGAACGTCGTCACGGAGAAGTTGGTACCGGTATGAAAACCGACTAAACATTCTCCATTTTATAAAGAAATCCCACTAGAAGAAAGCATTAATATAAAAATACAACAACTTGTTAATTATGATTGTAAATAAAATAGAAAAATCTTATTCGGTGTCTTTAATTATCAATTTTTTCAGTCTATCTCTGAACACTTGTTTTCTTTCACAGTTTAATGTTTTTATGAATGGGAGGAGACTTCTGAAAAATAACATATCATCATCTTCAGTCAGAGATCTAAGAGATGATATTGTATTTCGTTCATTTGCTATTATTTCTGCTTGTGTCTTCTCGATGATATCACAATTTTCAACCGGTGATTGTGTATTTTCAAAATGTAATGGATCATCATCGAAATTGTCAGTTTCCGATTCATAATCGATAACATGATCTTTTAAAAATGATAAATTTTGGTAATATTTCCATGTATTTGTCTTTGTTTTAAATGTATTTAATAAATTGAACCAAATCTTTTTGGCAGTGGTGACTAAAATAATCATAAAAATATAATATTTGTATGCAGACATTTAAGCAGTATTGTTCGAAATATTTAATGAAATAAAAAAAATAGTTTTTTACCATCAATATTGAGAGACCTTGATACTTCTTTCCATAATTTAATTTTTTTCAAAGGCTTAACATCAGATTGTTCGTTCCAAAGATCAGGTCGATTTTTCACCTCTGTTATGAGTCGCAATCGAAGACTGTTCTTTTTCGATTTTACTAAAGACTGCTTGTGATCTTTGAGAAGATCTTGCAGATCGATTTCCGTCGATTGATTTTTATAATCACTACCGACGATATTATCATTCAAAAAAGTTAGTGCTGAAAAATATTTCCAGGCAATGAGCGGTTCTTCGAAATGTTCGCGTTTTGAATCGATATATTTACGAAGTTCTTGTCGGTATGTATTGTGAAGATTTTTCCATTTTAACACTACAGTTTTATCTGAAAATTATTATTTTAAAATTTTATGCTTAGGAAGTTTTTATTATATTATAAAAAATATTAATCTTACAATCGATATTGATTTTTTGAGCGATGAGCCTCCATGTTTTATTTTTTAGGCGGGCATTGTTATAATCTCTAGCTTTTGAATCCCATAATAAAGGATGTGCTTTAACCTCCGTTATAAGTTGTAAAATATTATTAGATTTATTTAAATGCTTCTTTGGGAATTTAATATTAGTTTTCGGCTCTATGTTTGTATTGTCATGAGAAATTTCAGTATTTAATTCTAAGGCGGGAAAATCCAATGCCGGAGAATTTATGTGGCCATTGAGGAACATCATTTTATTAAAATGTTTCCATGATTTAAAGGGTTTGTCTTTAGGACCTATTGTTTTATAGACGGCATATCGTTTCAGCGTTTGTCGGTAAATATCACAGAGACTCCTCCATTTCTTCTTACATTGTTCAACTAAATTCAGAAAATATGATAATTGACAATAAATATAAATTACAAGTGATTTACCTTTTATTCCGAGGGCGGTGGAGACTTCTTCCCACATTGGTATTTTGAGTGGAGAAATCGGAGAACTGACTATTTTTGTGTTCCATAAAATTGGACGAGCTTGAACTTCTTCAATGAGTCTTGAAATATCACTCGATTTGATTGGTATATTTTTCGATACATCGTCAGTCGAATCCACATTCATTTCATTTTTTATTAAACTCTCCGAAGTGGCTGCGAATTGAGGAACACTGTGATCAATGTTGACGTGTTGATTCAAAAACTTCATGGCGTCGTAGAATTGCCATGTGATATTTTGCTTCTCCTCATAATTTTCATTCATAATTACTTTTTTCAAAGTCTCTCTGTGAACATTGCGCAAATTTTTCCACTTCCATTTGATAACTTCAACTGTTGATAAATATAATTTTTAATTCCGATAAAAAATACTATCAAACAAACGTTACCTTCGATTCCTAAAGCTTGTGCTGTTTCATTCCATAGTGTATTTCTAATTTGTGTGTCTTTCATTAAGTTATTCCAAATTCCGGGCCTGGATTTTATTTCTTCGATGAGCTTTAACACAATTTTTGAATCATTTATATTAATATCTTGTGAATTTGTAAGTTTTGTGCAATTTTCTTGAGAGACATAATTTTCCATAAATTTCATAGCATTAAAATATTTCCATTCAGGTTTTTTTTCAATATCATCTTTGATTAAATTGTGTTCTTTTAATTTTAATTTGTATGTAAATAATAATGTTTTCCAAGTAGTTTGTAAATAATCCACTGAAATCATGACATAAATATATTAAACCATATTATCAATTTATTTTTAAATACTTACCGGTTATATTGTGAGCTTTTGCAATTTCTTGCCAAATATGATCATTGACTTTGCTTCCTTCAACATCTTCAATCCACAATTCTTCATGAGATTTTATATCGTGAATTAATTTCAAAGTATCTTCATATTCAATGGCATCACTTTCAGATGAATCTATAGTTCTATTGCAATTTATATGATTCTTGAGAAAAAGCATTGATTCGTAATATTGCCATTTTAAAGATTTATTGTCTTTCATTTTCGTACTGTTTTTAAGTTTATACCTAAAAGTATCCCGAAGAATCTTCCATTTATTCTTTACAGATTCACCTGTTGAGCGGGAATACGTTTTAAAAATAAATAAGTTTGAATTATGTTCAAATGATCAATTTACTGTCTGCTCCTAAAGCTTGAGCAACTTCTTCCCATATTTGAGCTTTCGTTTCAGAATCTCGTAATACATTAGTCCACAAAAGTGGTCTGGTTTTTACTTCTTCAATCAGTTTAAATGAAGATTCGGGTTTACTTAAAAGATCCATTCTTATTGAATTGCATTTAGAGATTTAAAAGTGTTTTTTTTTTAAATGTATACAAAACAAGTAGCTTGACATTTGCCATTATAATTGCCAGGACAAGAATGAGTGTTATAAATAAATTAAAAGCTCAAAATTAGTGAATTCTGTAATTTATAATCAAAACACAAACATTATTGTAAGCTTTTCAATTGTAAAGGTAATTTTTTAAACGAAAATAATTAACTATATGATATTATATCACCTTCTCATGTTCAATGTAAATTTGATATTTTCAAGATAAATTTTAAAACAAAAGACGATGAGAAATCTAAATTTTATCAATAAAATTTAAGATTAAAAAAAGCACATGCATACAACAAAGTAAGAGGGAGCATATGCATTAAATGGCAATTATGACCAACAATTAATTAAAGAGTGTATTGATTGTAATTTGAATTGCAACATCTCCTTTGCAACAAATATATTGTATATAAATTATAGTAAATATGAGAGTGGTATGATGGACAAATATTTTGATTTTCAATGTGTCGTTAATTAAATAGATTGATTGCATTGTATTATATTTGTATTTGTATTTGAGTGACCAAGTAAAAGTAAACATTGTTATCAATAGGTCGAAGAGCACATTGAATATGGATTTCTTTTGATCAGTCATGACAATTTTCTTAGACAATCAATAGGTCTTGGAACTAACAGCACTTCTAACAAAGGTAAGCAAAACACCCAAGTTATAATTCAATAAGTTCAGTTGAACTGACTTATGCATTAAATTGAAGTGTACTTATCAATATTTTATAACAACTGTAGCTAAAACTATTGGAATGAAAACGTCAAGAGGTTTAAAAAATAGTCGTTTGCGACAAAAAGATGATTCTCAAATAATGTATAAGTTGCTCACATTTTTTTGCTTTATGGCCTTTGTTGGGTGTTTACCATTTATACTGATATTTTATATAGGTAAGTCATTCCAATACAATAATTTATATTTATAATGATCATATAAGTATGTATTTTAGTTGTAAGGATATCAAAGAAAATTTGGATGAAACTATTAGCAAACAGATTTCCTCATCTGAATTTTGTTGAAAATGTATCCGTAAGAACACTTTTTGACACTCATAGGAATCAAGGCATCATCAATGTACTTATGACTATAAACGGTAATATTTGTATAGCAATATCTACTCTTTATTTGTGCTTTTAATGTTTTGTTTTTAGGAGTTTGTGATCCATTGGTAATTAAAAAAGCATTAATGGATCATGTTACCGAGAAGAGGGATCGGCTAGGTATGCTCAGATTTCCTAAATTGCGAGCTTTATTAGTATCGTGCTGGGGATGTTACGCTTGGAGGACCGGTCATAGTTTTCAAATAGAAAATCATTTGATACATGCTAGTCCTACATACAGAGGCAGACAGCTCACCGATTACAATCTTCAAGTATGGCTATTATTTATAAAATATAATTGAAATGTACAATAACAATTCAATATTTTGTTTACAGGATTATGTGAATGATATTGTAAAAAAATATCTATCATCACATCTTCCTCCCTGGCAGGTGATCATTATTCCAAATGTAATATCGACAGAGCAAAAATATTGCTTACTTATCAGGGTTCATCATTTGCTGGTCGATGATGATGAACCATTGAATATTGGAGACTTTCTTATGCTTAAGCCGGTAGAGAGTCAAACCCAAATAGCCGAATCAACAATAGAAAAGCAAATTGAAAGTCCATTGGAAAATATTATCCATGATTCCGTAGCACTTCCTACTTTGTATCATAGACTCAGCGATAGCTTTTCAAACAGATGGAACGAATTCGTATGCGATTTTGATCCAGTTGAATCTCCTCAAGTACTAAAGAATTCCATAGGGTTTTTTCATTTTTGTGCATTGCTTTTGTTTTCGATTGTTTCCACAATGAAAGAATTTTCAAAATATGTTTCATCAAACGAGCATGATGTTTCATCGTACTTTGAACATTTTATGACAACTCTACATCGAGAGGCTAGAAGAAGACGTTTGACTTCTTCATTATTGATAAACTCACTTAAGATTACTTTCCATCCGACTAATGTAACGTGGACATATCTTTTATTGGTGTGGAAGTCTATAAAAATATGTTTGTTCAGTGTACCACTATATTTATTCCATGAATTGGTTGCTTTTATGTCATGTATTCAAGAAGACTATTGTGACCCCAACACAATGATTGGATTCTTAAACAATTACATACCACTGTTAATATGTGCTGTTAAAGAGTTATTTTACATGTCTAAAATCATTTACACAGCGCCAATATCCTTAATCGAAGCACTTTTTTTTAATAATCAATATGAGAAACGACATCACTTACAAAGAATGTCTATATGTGGTCGTAAAGTAGTGGCTTGGTCACAGCCGGTATCCACTAATCTTGTGAAAGAATTAGCCGTCACCTTAAATGTGTCCGAGACTGTAATATTACTATCAATGACCACCGCATGCCTTAAAGATTATTTCATCCAAGCTGGACTCGAAATACCCAAGATTGTATTGGCCACTGCTCGAACAGTATCATGCGATACATTACTATCTTCATTAGATAGCAAACACGGCCACCAACAAGGAAGTGGTCTATTGTGTCTTGCATTACCCGTCGGAGAAATTGGAAATGGCAATCCAATTGAAGATATTATTATGATAAGTAAAGAAATTGATAGAGTAAGACAGAAACAAGGTGTGATATTTGCACTGGGTGTAAGAAAAGCTGTGATTGTGAGAGCCCTTCCATCCATTTTGGCCAGGATAGCTCTGAACTATGGATCTAGAAAATTTGCAGTTACTTTGACCGAGGTGGCCGAGAGTGAAGTGGGAGCTTACAGGGAAACGAGGTGGGGTCACACCATGAAGTCGTTCATTTGCTGGAGACCACCGCAAGGGAATATTTGTAAGCATTTGTACAACTACCACAGATTATAATTCATTAATATTCATTTATCTTTAGGTCTATCCTTAACAATTCAAAGATATGCCGGCACAGTGAGATTGGGTGTTATGGCCGATGCACTTTTGGCCCCGTTACACGCAGTACCGGCAAATCATTGGGCCAATACTATAAAGTCACTTCGGCATTGTTCAGACAGTTAATTAGCAGCGGTTGAATACTAATAGGTTTAAATCAGTATTATTATCACAAATGGAAGGTATCTTATTTTTTGGAATATGAATCTTACAATAAATGACACATTATAATCTAATTTATGTTATGACATTATCTACCTCTGTATAACATCAATAAATGATATATTTTTGTATGTAGTCTATTTAATGATGATTAATAATGTTTGACCCTTAATGAATGTGTGTCAGTGGTGTATGATATAAGAATGATGGAGTCTGTTGGTCGCAGAATATCCAGTACAATATGTAGATCACGTCCTTGGCTATGGAGCATTAATTTTGGTAGTAATGTTACGCAAGTGGAACCCGGATTTACCAGATATTCTATAAGACACATCGAGGCCACACTATCATATTAGTGCCTAGAGGGGCTTGCTGATCCGCCCACACTCCACACATCATTTATATTTATTTATTCAAGCCATTTTCTATTGTCAGACTTTTCTAAGCTTGCGACCCTAAGGCGACACATCCATACTTGCGTAACACTACTCAATTATCGGAATTATTTCTACATTCTTTCCTTTCAACGCTCTTGTGGTGAACAATATAACCTTGCCCGTCATCTTTTACGATTGATCTATTGTATTTATGCCTATCAATAATAACATATCGTTAGAGATTAAGCATAGTTATAAACATAAAATATCGCAGGAGTGGCTAAATGCGTGTTTAGTTCAAGTGGATCAAGTGGCCAAAATCATGAGTTAACTGGCAAACATTATACTGTAAACATCTCTGTTCATATCTTCAGTTATATTTCACAGTAAAATGGGTAAATGCATTGTTACTACATGTCATATGGACTCAAATACATCTAGGTGAAGTTTTTACCAAACACTACTTCTTTAACATGTTTAAAATATTATTGCGTTTTAATCGGCATAGTATTGTCACAGCCACTCTCAGTGATCACTAGGAAACTGTTGAGTGAGGGAGACACACTTATGCCTTTATCGAATAGGAGAGAAGAGTGCAACAATACAAAGACTACACGACTTATTTATATGCAATGCGATATCTAATGTTTATATCTATGGAATTAAGCGGAAATCTATTTTCTCTACACGCAGTGAAAATATTTATTTATATACGCCTCGAGAGGAAGAATCTTTTTGAGAAGGTTTTTTTTGACAAATTTTGGTTATTATACAAAACAACATGTTAACTCATTGTCTGTTAGTAATCTTAACTATTATTAGTTAAGCTTGGGATTCATAGGCGTGCGTCGCCGTAAACGTACACCGTAAAAACGGTAATAGAGTTGCTTTGGTGTTCTTTTGATTTTTTTATTAATTAGTGCCTCGCCCGAGGCTCAGACGAGGCATTAACTAGCAAAGAAACCGCTAAGTGTAGCTAAGTAACTCTACTATCGTAATTACGGTGACTTATGCCTGAGAATCCATTACTAGTTACATAGGTCACCGACTTAATGATCGCCTTAGTATTTACCTTACAATACAGGAAATCAGAGTCAACCTGGATTAAGACAACTCCCAGTCGTAATATTTTTTTGAGCGGGATTTGAACCAATGACCACAATATTTGTAGCCTTATCCCTTGAGCTATTACGCTGGTGGTTGCTTTATATTTTCCTATTTAGCATATTCTTGCAAACAACAGCAGTTTAATAGAAATGAATAATGTTTTTGAAAGAGAATAAATAAATCAGTGTCGTATTATAAAACTTGATGAAAAAACTCTTGTTTGTTGAATTTAGACACTAGACATACTTCAATAGAATAACGATTATTTTTTGCAAAAAAATGTGACGAAAACCTCTTGATAAAATTGATATAAATCACATACTGGTGTATTAAATCGCAACATATTTCAATAAAATTAGCAATTAAAGATGGTCGCTTTAAGGGTGTTGTTTGTAGAGATAGATTTTCAAGATAAAAAAAAGAGGACGGTTGGTCACCCTAATATATCAGACAGTCATTAATTCAGACAACATTAGACGCAATTTAAATGAAACAACGATTGAAAAGGTTCTGGGAAAATGCGAAGTAATTGCTCTTAACAAGGCTTTTAATCTACGAGGTTTAAAAACGAGTCTATTTTCATAAAACATCGTTGATTTAATAAAATATAGTGGAGCCTCTCATAAGGAGCATAATCGATACCACTGATATATTAGCAGGCCGTACAACTGCATGTATAAATATCAAGATAGATTTTTATTGAGGCAACACTGTTAATCAAGGTGATTAACAGTATTTAAACAACAGTAATGAAGAGCGAAGTACATCTGTCTCCCTCAGACTCGTCTACTTGGTCCTTAATCTTGATATTTATACATCCAGCTGTGTGGCCTGCCAATATATCGGTAGTATCGGCATAATTTTAACATTATTTCATATCGGTAATAACGGCATATTCTCAATTTTTCAATGATTTCCAGTTACTATTTTCTTCGAGGACATTTTGGCAAAGGGTTAGTAAATTAAAAGGCCTATTTTGTTAGATTATATCAATGATTTTTTGTGTAAAATATTATTACGTGTAAAAGATGTAAAATATCTATTACATAAAACACCTTACACCGCCTTATTATCCCGAGGCTCTGTAAAACACCCAAGATGTCATTTTTGAAGCACTGAAAGGCGTGTTGGTATTTTTTGCATTGAAGAAAGCGAAAGCGGATTCTTGACAGCTTGTCGTAGTGTAATTGTTATAATTGAAGGGGTGTGGCTTAAATGAGACACCTGTCTGGATATTATTTAAAGCAGATCAAACTCTCCGAAGACTCGTTGCACCATCGATATTATTTAGATTAACACTAATGACCGTTGCTATTCACGACAAACTACAAGTCATGGCGTATTGAAATTGTAAGTGGCGCTAAATATTCATTGTTGTGCCAAAATTATGCAACTTACTAATACACAATGTGGATGTAAGAAGGCAATATTATTAAAATTCGATTACGATTCGTGTTATAGTTGTATTTGTAATGCATTTATTGATTATAGTATGTAACAGATGAAAAACTGATAATTAATACTGCTCGATCATAATCGATTACGGTATTAGACCAATCAGGGAAGTTCGCGAGTTTTTAGCTGGTTGCTAAAAAATATCTTAACTCTACACACTGATGGAATTTTGTATAATTTAGAATATTTTGAATGCCGACGATTCGGTATTTTAAATGTTGCCATGTTAATAAATTAATACTTGTCAATAAAATGTGCTTATACATAAATATAGATCGAATGTCAAAGTTATTAACCCAAATGGCTGTGATTGGTAATAAATTAGCAATAAAGATTACCATATTGATAATATTGTGACAATAAAGATTTAAAATACACTTTTAATTAAGGAAATACCAAAAAATATAACTGTATTCTGAATTGTTGAATCGAATGTCAAACTTTAAGCCCGTGCAAAAGCTAACTAACTTAGCGTCAATTGCTGCGATTGGTTATATTTAAACAATCGACAATATTATAATTTTGCAGTGTAACTAATCATGATCATTGGTGAGCAATCACGCTTTTTGACA